>WYDE02204548.1:0-16097 GCA_009867175.2 Adela reaumurella
TCGTCCGTCCTGAGGAAGATCATTACGATAAGGTCGAAACGTAGGCACAATATGCCTTCAACAACCGAGGTGAGCGAAATTAAAAATAGTGAATTAAGTTTAACATCCTTCGGTAATAGTTTAAAAAGTGATAGCCCCAGTTCTTGCTGTGGGCGTAGACCATTTTGACGAAACTTAGTTAAGAATGCAGAAATATTGAAAAAAAAACGGATCTAATAGACATAAAGAAAAATTATTTCATGAACTGTAAGGTATTTTTTTCAAGAGGCATATACAAAATTCGTCAAAAACGTTGGAGTTCTTATTTTTGGAATAGCCAAAATTGCACCCAATTTGGGTTTATTTTTTTACTTATTTTGGGCATACCCACGTTCCCGCCAATAAGAGCGCAGGGGTATTGCTTACGTCATCTCATTTGCCGCCATCATCTAGGACGTGCCCAAAATAAGAAGAGAAAGTTTCGCGAATGTACTAATGAAATGACATATCCATTTTGGGTTGGGACATATTCATCAAAATATACGAACTTTTTGCAACTTTGTGGTATGTCCAATTTTAAATAATTTATGTCAATGTAAATAAATAAAAAATTATGCCCTATACTATAGGATCATTCTTCTACATTTTCTAAAATTTTGTTAAAAATAAGCTCGGGTGGTTTTAATTTAAAACAGATAAATTCGTCTGCTGTAAACTTTGGAATATGGCGTTTACCCAAATCAAGAACTAGGGCGATGACATAATTGTGTTGACAGAGTTATCTGACCCAAATTTTGTATTATTTTAATAATCGTTGTTTATTTTATATGTACATAATGAACTTTTCCTAGGCAGAAAAATATTGAATTCACACAAAGACTCTGCTTAGTTGTGCCCATTGCGGCCATCTTATTTTTGCCCTGGCAGCAAATTGTTATTCATAAACTTAACTACACCCTTCCTCTTTCGCAGGATATAACGTTCGTTACTGCATCAAATGCTTTTGAAATAGATATCACGATAGATGACTTTAAAACTCCTAAGATGATTGCCTCCTAAGTGAAAGCTCTCTAGTGAAAACCGAAAAGGCAGACGTTCTGCTCACCAAAGAACAATTGTTATTTCAAAAGTTAGCAAACATCGTAGGGAAACATTTACGGTAGAAAAACATTCAAAATTTAGACTTTACTGCACTACTGGCTGTGTGCCAAGCCCAATGATTCTAATAAAGATTCCAAGCTTCTAGCTCCACCCCAATGCCAAACAAATACCTCCTACATCCAAACATGAAGCGAGGCCTTGTACCACTCTGCTTCAAAATTTTAAATCACTCTTTAAAAAAGTTAAGTCTAAAAAATTTAATGATTTTTTCCCAGCAATACGTGTGGGCCAAGCCCAAATGTTTCTAACTGAAAGGTCTTATCTCCTAGATGAAACCGCCACACAAACATTTCAAACATGAAGCGAGCCTACGTGCTAATCTTCATATTTATACATACACACATACATAGCATCGTACAGCCTGTTTCACGGCTAGTGGGGTAGGCAGAGACAACGAATCTCCACGTGTCACGATCCTGACACACTTCTGCCGCTTCTTGCACTCTCATAATGTTCTTCGGTTCTCATAATGTAATACATACATGCTCGTCGGTTACGGGTACTCCGCACTTACCCTTTGAGTTCATGCGCGATCTGTTCTGGGTACGTGCGTCTAGGGCGACCCTTCCCGACTCTTCCACTCACATTCGATCCAAAATTTATTTCGTTAGTCTTCTATCATCCATTCTTCCAACATGACCAAACCCCCGAAACATTCCTTTCTCAATTCTTGTCAATATATCTTCTTTCAGACCACAACTCATATTTTTTTCGTATTTCACTTTCTCATTTATGTCACCTACGCGCTATTAGACTTTTTTCAACCCTTCAAATTATTTACAGATTATCTACGCACTGCGGGTCTATTCCTACAATTCACCCGAGTTTATTTCACGTGAGTTTCCATACAAAACTACTCACCAAGTGAAAACTTTTCACCATTTTTGACAGTTCTTCTATACGTAATGATTATATTCTCTTTGGTTTCTCACGCGAGGTGAATCCTACCATAGATATAACTACCTGCATATAACTGAATTTCGCAACATATAAACCGAGGTACAAACTATTCTGCATCGTCATCACATCATACATAGCGTATGTAATCATTATTACATTGTTGTCATTACGTTAAGCCCACATTTAAGGTAATCGCTCGTAAGCAAATTAGCGCGCCATCTGATAGTGCGTCCAGACAATGGAACGACCCGGGACACTGACGCGACACTATCTCCGGTCCGGAGCGGGTCGGACCTGGACGATCGTAATTCCACCTATTGCCAGTGTTCCTGTCCACATGATGAATCCAATCTGCGTCGTTTATCGAGCCTGCAATTCCAGTAGATGTGTCGATGTTAGCCGTGATGGATCTTAGATGAGTTAGAATGGTTTACAGCTTCAATTCACAACAAATGACAATCGTACTGTCGAACTTAATAATATTAATGCGAAATTGTGTTTGTTGGTTTATTTATCCTTCTTTCACGCGATAACGGAGATTTTTCTGCATAAGTACATATAGTTTAAGAGCTTGCTAGAATAATACTTCGTTTTTTAATAAAAAATGGGTAAGCGGTGACAAAAGCTAATCAATCAATAATTTATATTTAAAAGTAGATCGAAATTGATCGACGCACCAAAGTTGTAGATATTGTACACTGGATGGCAAAGCTGAAATTGCAGTGGGCTGGACACGTGAGCCGCACGGATGACGGCCGTTGGAGCACGCACGTCCTACACTGGTGACCATGGACAGGTAAGCGAAGTGTGGGAAGACCACCCGCTAGGTGGGATGACGACATCAGGTACGTCGCGGGCAAACGATGGATTCGTGTTGCCGAGTGCCGAGAGGATTGGAAACAAATTGAAGAGGCGTATGTCCAGCAGTGGACGGTTAAACGCTGATGATGATATAATATTATGACCTATAAATATTTTTTTTGTAAGTTATTGTTTTCGATTAATACAATCAACTTCTAAGATACAGAGTTTCCAAACTATAAAAGACAATCCCAAGTCATCTTAAAATAATGTTTTTTTTACAAGCTCGAGAGCGCAATGTGTGTTAGCAGTGGAAACATATTGCTCTAATTATAGCGTCACTATTTATAATCTGCTAAGCGCGAAGCAATTCACCTCTTCGTATGTTTAAATGGCTTCCACCGTTGTGTATGCACTATCAGGTGTCTATGTTCTTTTCTCTGTACTTTGACAAGGACAGAAACCCTTTATTTGCTCCTTAAAAAAATAACAACTCAGTGTCAAGTTTAGGGCTGTAGCCGTAATCAGTATGTCAGAGCAAGGGCTTGCAGAACCTTTCCGGTTCCTAAAATTTTTAATCTCGGTGCTGGGCTCAGCTTGGTACCGGTACTCCCACAGGAATATTGAAAAGCCTAAGACCAGTTTGATTTTTCCGGTTATCGTATAAGAAAAACTTCATTTTCTAATAAAAATAAAGTTTTATTATTAAAAAAATATATTTTTTTATATGCTGATTCTAAACCTATTTTCTTTGTGGCATCCAAAATTTCTTGTCTTCAAATAACGTGACACCATCATTTTCGTCTTCATCAGGACATTCGAGGTCTTCTCGAAGGTTCAAATTGGTTTGATCATTGTGCAAGGCCAATCCCAGTCCAGAATCGTTTAACAGCCAGTTCGCCAATGCAAAAATGAGAATATTACTCGCAGCTTATTCAGTGGATCGGTTTCATGCTATAACCGGGAGGAGTACACCACAGCCCAAGTCATACTTGAAAATGGGGGTGAGTGGAAAACCAGAGGACAGAAATCCTCAAAAAACCTAAGGACGGAGCAAGAGGCCTGCAGGGATACCGGCTGTCTGCAGGACTTCTGGGATGAGCTGGGCCGGCGGGAGTAGTGGCCAGGGTGTCACTGACGAGTCCACGACGGTTACATACATGCGGAAACTGCCCATCGAGAAGAAGAAGAGAACCGGGAGTACCGGGAATCTATAATCGCGGTACCGGGACTGACTTCTACTAGGATTTTCCGGTTTTTTGGAATCAGAAATTTCCGGGAGCAAGCACTAGTCAGAGCCCCATGGTAAGTTTTTCTTTGATAAGTTTGAAGAAATAAAGTAAAAGAACTCAAAGAAATAGTATAATTTTTTTGACAGTGCTCGTAGAATGGATTGAAAAAAAAATAAAGAAATAATTTTTCTGCCGAAGACTGAATTACAGCCAGGGGGAATTACTTTATGTCAATTGTGTTAGATTTTTTACGATTCAGTCGTTGACAATTTTCTTACAATTTTTATATTGTGAAGTAACGCTGCAGTCGATGCACCAGATAAATTAACTTAGAAAAATACAAAGAAAAATATCTGTTCAACGTGTTTTCCGAAGCGGGATTCGAACCCGCGTCCTTGAGTATAGCCCTTAATGTTCTAACCAACTGAGCTATCCGGACAATTGAAATTAAATCGCCAACGACTGAATCGTAAAAAAATCTAACACTCTATTTAATATTCATAGCATTCTACAGCACATTTATAGTCATGGACTGGACTGTCATGTAAACTTTGAAATGTTTTACAGACAAATTGAATTATTTACTAAGTCGGAGCAAGTTATTTACTAAGCGGAGGATGACTACCAGCGAAGTCTCTTCAAGGATCTAGGTTTGTCAATATAGACGGTGAGCTCATATGGAGAGAGCTTCACTGGAGGCATCCTATAGATGGAGTATGGATAGGTCGAGAGAGGGACTGGCGCGGCGCGGTGGTTCTGCTCTGCGCCAAAGACTATAAGAAAAGGATAGACATCACACTCTATGTACATACTTACACGCGTTAGTTGCCTACCGGCCTGCCGACGCACGCTGCCGCAGACGTAAGTCGCTGCACGCTGCAGTATCATTTACTGCAGGGGGCTGCCGACGGCCGCGTCGTGCGCAATTAATAATAATTATTATTTACTTGCGTCCTTTAAAAAGGAGTTGTGTCCATTTTATTATTATTTAATTAATGTAACTACATGAGTATATTGACCAGTGGAAATAAATTATAGTTATTTTAAATAAATAAATTAACAACACTGTAACTTATTAATGTTAGGTACTTTCGGTGTATTCGCTGTACCTGCCTACATGTCTGCTTGTTTACCTATCACAGTAATTTTTGGATTTGTGCTATGCATCCAGCTTACATTTAGGTAGTGGTTATTTTTCGCGTAACGTCGCGCCTCCTTCCTTCTCTGTTGTTACGCTCAAGTCACGCTGCAGCGCTGCGATATAATATAACGCTCGCGGTTATGGAAACCCTGCCAGTATTCAGGTAAGAACCCCAGTAGTTCAGAGCTTTAAGCGATTGAACGCGCTTGATGAATTAAATGCTACCCCCGTTTTAGTTCTGTACTGCGGGAAGACTTACAAACGCAATACTAGCGTTATGGATATACATTCCTAATGCTACACAGATTACCCTACCCTGCGTTTAGTTCTGTAATGAATCACGGAGAGGTATTACAAACACAATACTAGAGTAAATGTAAATATATGCGAAAACGACATGTAGCGCCCCGACACATGTAGTTTAGGGTTAAGTTATAGAAGATGCGGAGCGCAGCAAAGTCAATTCTATAAATGAATCCGAGTTTTTTGAGTTTTTTTTTTTGTATACCACAAACCATTATATTTTAAAAATAAATATACCTATGCGAAAATGAGACGCACTTAAGTACTTTTATGTTCTATAGGAATCTGAGAAGAGGAAGCGTTTATGAAGCGGAATTATGAAGTACTGGATAATACACCTGAAAACAAATCCGAATCCAGATTGTTCGCAGCTCTGAATAACGGAATGGTTTAAGGTAACATTCGTTTATTAATTCTATTAAACCCTCCCGCAGCTCAGAAGTACTGGAGTTCTGAATACTGGAAGGGATTCCGTAGGTATACGCTCTGCCGCCACCGCGCCGCGTCTCTGCTATTGTAACGAGAATCGCGACGAAATGTCACGTTTTAGAATCTACCCGGCCAGCATAAAAAAAATCACGGGGGTCGTTGAGCAGGTCCGGAAACGGGCCGAGGGGAGGCGGGGAGTGAAGACGGGTGCCTGAGGCGCCTAGTGAATTGTGTTAACGCAATAAAAAAGTTCTTTAATTTATCTATATAAGTTGTTAATAATATTGTAATGTATCAAAAATCGTAACCCTTATGTTACCCTTGCGCCTGATGCAAGGTCACGCGGTAGCGCGTAGCTGCGAAGCAATAACAACTTTACGCTCGAATAGAAGATTTTGTAGGGAGTGATTCATCTGTGTAATCTGTGTCTGCGGATCCTAGTAATTAGCGGACTAGCCTTGCTGGACTGCAGAACTAGCGTGGGGGAGACTCGCTAGTCCGGACTCCGGAGTCCGGACCTTTATTGACACCTTCCTCTACTGCCAACATGGGCAATGATATTATAATATTTTGAAAACATCCGTCTCTTCTTGCGGCGACTTTATCGGATTGAATCGCCGCGAGAAGAGCCAGAAGTTTTCAAAATATTGTCAAACGACCGCGGTAATTAGAAAATTATAAATTATTTTATGTTTGATAAGTCATTTTAAGGTAACACCTTCCGTGAATCACCTACTTGATTTAAAAGTGACTGGCAAGTAAATAATATGTAGGTGTATACTATGTAAATACGTTTATATGTACCTCATTTAAATTCATATATGTTGGACACGCAGAAAACATACATAACACAAATAGCAGAAATTATGACATTCAGTGTACACGGTGGTGTTAAGCTTTACCTTAGACGATATTGAACTGACATGTGGGGGTGATTTGTATCTTATTTTTTTATTTATTAATTGTATCTACCTCATATTTACAGATAATTCAATCCAATTCATAAGATGTATCTAAACAGGTTTTAATTGTGCAAGACAATATTCATTTCTTCATTCTATATTTAGTTAGACACGTTTTTTTGTACGAGAATTTTAAACCTATTAAATTAATTTGTATCTACAATTTATTCTCGACAAATGTTCACGTAATATTATGTTCCTAGTTATATAAGTTATGTATTTTGTATAAATATATTCCTAAAATTTTAATATTCCTCCTGAATCAATGAACGGAGACAAGTATTATTGATCTTCTATAGGACGGAGAACCTAACGACTTAGTGTGAAATAACCATGTCGGCTACCGGCACGGCAAAGTACGGCTGTTTATTGTATACGGTCGCATATTGGTGCCACAACTAAATAAATGGCCTTAGTAACGAAAGGGCCGCCGCCTTATTAGAGCCCGGCGGGACACTCAGTAGGCTCCTGCCTTATTTACCGGTGGGAACCTATTCCTTCCCGAGTGTCATTCTGTGATTCGAGCGTCATTCAACAAGCCGTTACTAAAGGGTTGATAGTATCGCGTTAAGCTAAAAAAATTAAATTAGTTTATTTATCAGCCTGAGTGAGAATAAACTGTTTTTTTATGAATACGCAAGATACTTGCCGCCGTAAGCGTAGATTGTTGTGCCGAGGACACCTAAAAGCATTCGGTTTCAAATTGGGCTGGAAATGCAGTGCCGGCGCGGCGTGACAGGTGCCTTTTTGAACTTCTCTTGAAAGATCCTAGGTATGACCTAAGAAACAGCAGCTTTGCAGGAAACACATCGAAAGGAAGTTCATTCCGGAATTTAGCAGTGCAGAAATAAAACAAATACTGGAGTGCTTACAGTAAATTAAATCATTCCCTGTCTGCTACGAGTGGAACGATGATGAAGCGGTGACAAAAATTAAAAATTCACATTAGACCAGCTGTGCTCGTGTCTCTCCGCATGTATGTTTTAGTCAAAGCCGAACGTCGTCGGTTCAAGAAGGACACACTTGATTGGTTTTTGTTGCCCTATGCCCTATACACTTAAGAAAGCACATCCGGGACTACAATAAATCGTATTGCGAAAAGCACGTATAAAATAAAGCGTTTTTGAGGGTCTCTTAAACTAGTTTTTTGTCTAATTAGTTTCGTATAAACTACCCGAACATTTATTTAAAAAAAAAACAACAGAAACAAACAATCCATCGCTTATTATCATCTTTTATTATCTAATTAAGTAGAAAACCACTAGGAATGCACTAGGTACTTTTCACCTCCCATTCTGGATTCTAGCAAGGACTTCGCTTTGTGACATTGCTGGCAGCCTGTGGGTGGGTGGATAGCTCAAGGCTGTCACACGGGACTTTTCAACGCGCGACAGCGGCTTCGCACGGCAAAATCAACATGGTGTGATGATCACTTTACTTTTTTATTGACACACAATATTTACTCTGTATCGCACCGTCGTCAAAAATCAGTTAAGTAAGTAAATTAAAAAAAACTTTTGAGTGATTTTAAGTCGGATGTTTTTTTTTTGTTATGTTTTTTTTTTAAGATATCAATGGTAATTTTTCTTAACCAAAGTAACAGGGGGGACCCACTTCCCCCCACCCTTTCCTCTACTTGCCACCGAACTTGCTTCTTGCGAAATTTCACTGCTCTATGTGTAATGGGAAATATCCTAAGTGTATGTTTTGACGAGTGAGTTTGCGAATATTAAAATTTAATAGTCGCATAATAACATAAATGGTAGTATCTTTTGATTGCATAGACGTATAAGCTTGAGTTGTTTCCAGCAGCAAGGAACCGTAGGTCTTAGTATTAGGTATTAATTTCAACTTGATACCTCTACCCGTTTCCGATAAGTACGGCCTTGATAGACAGACGGGCAACAAACTGTTCCGGTTTTCCCTTTGCCGTACGGACCCCTAATAAAAATGGAGGGAATGAAAGGTGACAGGATGACCAAATAAATGTGTGAAGCGAATGTGGAAGGAAGGGTCAAAAAGTGAAAAGGTGAAAATATCAGGATCAAAATAGCTAACTCTTCACGGAAATAGCAAGTTCGTAGAATCCATATGAGACAATGGATGAGGAAAAGGATGTATGTCAGGAGCATGTCAGATGGCGCTTAATTATCCTGCCTACTGCCTATCCTCCTCCAGGAAAGAGGCGTGATGGTTTTGCATGTATGTATGTAAAAAAAAAACAATCAATTTTACGCTGGCCACTACAGTTGCCACACCCCACAAACATTGAAGAAAATACAAATTCCACATTTAAAATAGCGACTTCTCTTTGTTATTTTCTGATGTTTTACGAAATTTTCTGTTTCTCAAGACGAATAATTTATTTATCAAATAAAAAATCCTCCATAACATTGTGGTGGGCGTGGACAGGCGAGCTCGTTTAACCTAGTACAGCAAGCCCAAACACGTTGAGTTTACGTTCTCATAACGAAGATTTCTAGTAGGTAGTGACTTTATTGCTCTATCTCTGGTCCAGAACACCAGCCCTTCAGAAGTGCCTCGTTGAACCAAGTACAGCGAACCCAAACACGATGGGTTTACCTTGTGAATATCAATGAATATCAGTAGTGACTTTACTGCTCCATCATCAGGTCCAGAACACCAGCCCTGCAGAAGCCTCGTCTAGTTGAACTAAGTACAGCGAGCCCAGACACGATGAATTTACCTTCACATACCGAAGAGTTCCAGTATTTACGTTATTGTTCCATCATGAGGACAAGAATGCCAACTTTCCTCCATTCCAAAACTTTCTCCCACCCCCAAGGCCACTATACCCCCATCGATGATCCCACCGAATCCTTCAACAAATGTGTAATACAACCCAGTTCAATAGACTAAACCTATCACGATACGTGCTCTGTTTGTTATTGAGGAGTTCGGATTCCATCATCAGATCTTGACCAAATTTATATGGGACCATCTCTGAGGTATATATACCCTTTATATCAAAACAATAATTATTAAAATCTGTCCAAAATTGCCGGAGTAATCGCGCAAACAGACTAAAAAAATATACAGTCGAATGGAGAACCACCTTCTTTTTGTTTGAAGTCGGTTAAAAATAGATTCCTAAAGACCGAAATAATTTTCCCTTATTCACCCACCTGTTTGATGTAAAACATTTTTTACAGAAATAGCGACTCAAAAAAAAGGTACACAAAAAGACTCTATTTCGCAAAAGAAAAATTCATTCTCTAGATATCTTTTTATAGATTATTATTTTTGTTCGTTCATTTTTCTACGTTCGAAACATTTAAGTTTTTTTAAAACACCGTCTTTTTTTGTTCGCCCGTGTCAGCGAGCTTGCACCCGAGAGGAACAAAAATAAGTAGAATAGTTAAAAGTAATTTCGTCTTCATAAGAAGTACATTTTTGTTTTATATATGTATGTACTAATTTTTTGCCAGCGGCTCCGTCCTCGGTAAATCACCCCTCTCTGCTACCCTCTACCCAACACCCCAGCCCGCATTCGATATCTTTATTGTGTAGAAACACCGTGCGCGTTGATGTTTTTTTTCTCTGTTTTCTTATACTCGCGGTTTCACCCGAGGTAAATATTTTCAAAAATCCTCTGTTAGTGCTCACCTTCGTTATATAAGGAGCTCTGTGTATAATTTCATGTTTTTATAAAGAATGAATGAGTCAGTGACTTTAAGATTTTTTTTAAGTGAATAAATGTTAACCACCTAGGTGAGAGTCTATTTAACCCCTTTAGGTAGGTACTGGTTTACACATGTGCAGCATTTTTTTTCGTTATTTTTTCTTCAAGATTTATGAAGATTTTTTTTTATTTTGACTTTGATGTATGTATTTATTAAAGCAAGTAGTTACCGAGGTAATAATTAAAAAAATATGCTTAGTGCATCGATGACTTAGTGAAGATTTTTTAAACTCGAAATAATTTGTGCAACCTAGCATTAATTATATTGGAAACAGTTATCTCTCTATATATAAAAAAGGATACGTCTGTCTCTCCGTCTGTAAACTCCGGAACCACTGAACCGATTTTGATGCAGTTTGCACCAATGTAAAGAGTGGTTGGTTCGCACTACAGGCTATATAAAAATAGACTTAGGGTTGAGCAGTATCAAAGAAAGTACTGTGTTCGTGCAATTTAGTGTGGAATGGTATAGCTCGACCAAGAAGTGTCGCAAGTTTCATATGTTCTTCTTCTTCTACTTACTACTTCTCTATTAATGCAGAAAGTTGCAAATACTTGCCACGCATCATAGCTTCTAGGTGGCCCTCTGATTAAAATGATTAATTGCCTTGATTAGATTTCAAGGTTACGTGGCTTTATAGGCTGGATTCGGGTAAAAATGATATATGACATTCAACAAATTTGTAAACACAATAAGTGCGAAGGGTGGTTCTGTTATTATGTCTGGATAAGTGGTTAGATGTTGTAAGTACCAATGTAAAATACTAGTGTAATACTAAATACTGTAATACTAATGTAAAAGTGTACCAATGTGTACGTAAATTATTCGAATTAAAAATGATATTTTACTTGTAATTATAACAATGCTTTAATACCTACGTAATAAAATGTCAAGATCTTCACCTATTCTTTGCAACTCTCATCTTTCCCAGGTTTCTTTAAAAATGCGTCTTGTTTTTTCGTCGTGTGACCGACAGTGGCGCGGCGAAGGCGAGGCGGCGCGGCGGCGGCGCAGTTATAATATTTTGCTACCTGAGCTGATGAGCCCCGAACCCCGAGCCCTGTGCACCGGCGGCGACACCTCGACCCGCTGAGTTATGAGCGCCCATCGCCCTTCCCCTGTCACATGCCTAATTCTCAACTGCAAGAAAAAGATAAACCGCCCCAGGGACGACTTTTAAGGCCGTTGGAGTACCTATGATTTTGCAATGACGTCGCTTTTAATATACCTATTTAATATTTTAATTCAAATAGAATAAAAATGGAATAAAAAATAATTGGATATATTTTTTTTTTGTTAAAACGACAAATTAGTGTTTTAATAGAAAGAACAGAATTGTTGAATTGAAGAACATCTAATTGACTAAACTGTTTTTTGTACTCTTAATATTTTTTTTTTTCACATTTTAGTACCTAACTAAAAATTGGCTTTGACTACGGTTAATTTTTTTGCAGATACAAAAATCATACGGAAATGAGCAGGCCCATAGACATATTAAACATTGGTTATTTTCCATAATTTACCGAATTTTAACGAAATACCTTTTCAATTTACATAGTTATTTATTACGGAACAATATCACATAATTATAAGTTTTTAAAATCTCACGCTCCCTTCATCCCCTTAACCTTTGCGTCGGCGAAAAGAGACAGATCCTTTTTTATTCGAATAATAAAATTCATAATTGCCTTGATTAGATTTCAAGGTTATTAATTCTGTAATTCATACGTTTTGTCAAGGGCAATATTTCTAGATTATTAACGCTTCGTGTTTTGAATAGTGGTGGCACTATCAAAGGGACTGTTTGCCTTGCCGGGGTCCGGTCAATGCGGATTATAATTCTTTCATGTTTGATTTCGGTAGTCGATCTATAGGTAGGATACAAAAGGTGGGCCGAAATCTTAAGAAGGAAACGTTTTGCTATAAGCTGTTAGTTATGACACTTTTATTATTTTATCTTTTATTGTACGTTTCTACCACACTTCCGGTAAAATAAACTTTTATATAATAAAGTGATGGGTGGGCCTACCTACTGGGTACCAATTGGTAGATAGTAATAATCGATATCAGAGTTTCAAAATGTTATGAATACCTCTGTCTAGGTATAAGTAAATATATTATGAGGTTTTACTAAATAACTTTATGACTTTCTATTCAAGGGAGAAACAATGAAAAACGTTTCATTTGTATATTTGCTACACATTATAAATACAATCATTAAAGGTTTATTTCATAGCTTAATTAATTTACATTTTTATTTGAATTTATTTTAATATAAATAATATTGTAGGTATAAAAGTTTAATTTTGTCCTTTTGTCACTGCTTTGGAATAGAACATCTGAACCGATATTGACGTGTCTCCATCATCATTGAATTTAGCAAATAGAAAATGAAGCAGGGAAGTGTTATTTACTAATTAGCTAATAACTCTATTAACTCTGTTATGTACTATTAGCTAATATCAATTATAAATATATATATATTTTTTGCAATATTAAACGGTCCTGTGGCGAACAAGATGCAGTAAAATAAAAGTGTTCGTAATGCATTCAAATTGTATCTCTTTGCTGAAAATGTAAAATAATGCGTCGTTGAAATATTGGTGCTGTCTGTGAGATAGATATTCGAGGTGCACTTCAAGTGTTGAATAATTTTAAGCGGTGCATTTTTTCTTTCAAAAGTCTCGTGGAAACAATTTTGAAGATGTTTAAAGCTCTCGAGATATTTCGATAATTAAAAATGTCCCTGAATTTCTTTCCAAGAACAGAGTTCACGTAAAACTGTGTGAAATTCAATTGAATCATAGTTCGTTAACATTTTTAAGTAGGTATATTTTGCATACTTGTTTTTTCTTAAGTCCTTATCACCCAAAGTTTGGCTGTAAGAGTTTGCTTTTTTAGTCATAAGCCCGCCTTTTTACATTTCTTATGTATTTTAAATGTGTTTTTTACTTCTTCTTATTGTATGTGCAATTAAGAATTTTCATTCATTCATTCATTTACCTATGTATATGTGAGGGACATCAGCGGAGTTAGTATATTGATTTTTATAATTTGACATCCCCAGTGATCGGAGTTGGTATATTGATTTGTAATTGTATTGCATAGCAATATTATGACAGCGCTGTCATAATATGGAGATAGCTTTTTTTAAAAGCCGTAAGATAACAGGTTTTTAGATAATTTAAAAAAGGTCTTTTAAACGTAATAATTACTTATTTACTGTGTTAATTATTGAAAAATATTAAATATATTTTATTTACAAACTGATATTTTCCACTTATGAAGTCACTTCAATAAACCGCAAAACTGACACATATTATACAAAGGAAATTATCAATCAGGCTTAAATATATGTCGAAATTTAGTTATGACTTAAATTATGTTGTATTAAGATTTTTAATTCCGACTGTTAAAAAAAGTCATCTCCATATTATTATGGTGACAGCATACATGCAAGTAGCAAAAATCAATATACCTACTCTGATCACTGGACATCACACATTTTAAATACCTTATACGATTTATTTATTTCTCTCTGAATTCGCCCAAAGTGCTTCAGTAAAATGAAATTTTACTGAAACTGAAAACTTAAACAATTGATAACCAGGTACTCATAAATTAATATTTACGTATATTACGAAAAAATACCTATGTGTAGAACATTTACGTGACTTATATAAACATGGCTTACCATTCATTACACACATACATGTCGCATTCAGTCGCATTATGCATTGGAGATGTGATTAGAGCCTCATCATGGGATTTGCTATTAAAAAGCCGACATAGAGGCATGAGATCCGTTAGTGTGACGCCTCCGAGTGTCGGTATGAAGGGCCGGTGACGCTCTCTATCATCGCAATAAAGTTGAGCGTGCAGGCAATTTACTTCGAAGCCTTGGGACTAATATCACAGGATGACAGCTCTACATCATTCATTAGTCAACTGAAGGTCCAGTTTTCTAAGAAACGAACCTTGGTCTCCTTGTGTAGAGCTCGAAATCGCAGAAATATTAAGTTTTATTTCTCGGATCTGTCGAAGGAACGAAATGCTGAGGTGTTGATCGAGTTGAAGAATTCTACTGAACCTCTGGTTTAATCGCTGGCATGGGGAGACACGGTATTGTACAAAACACCGCATTCATAACTCATACGACTTTAATAAAAAATATGTTAATAATAATTTACAATGTAAGAATCTAATAGTCTGAGAGGAAAGGCAGAATATCTCAACTATCGTAGAAAATAGAAATAGCTAGAAAAGATACGTTGTAGAGGAGTTAGCTTATGTAATTGATCGCGGTCTGCCATAGCTGGTAGGGGTTGCGTTCTAGAGTTATAATACCGAAGAATGTATGTTATCATCATAGTATGGAGATGGTGGTCGGTGTTGTGCTGTAATGTACCGAAGTTCTTGCAGCACAACACCGATTGCTCTGTCTACCCCGATGGTCGATTCAGCGTGAGTGATATGTATGTATGTATGTATGGAGATGTTTTTTTTTCTAAAAGTCGTACTAAAAAAAAAACGGTGTTCCCACTACTTAATAAAACATAATTAAAGTAATAATATAAGCATCGATATATACTTAAGCCTGATTGATAATTATCTTTTTATAATTTATAATAAATGTCAGTTTTACGGTTATTGAGTGACTTTATAACTGAAAAATATCAGTATGTAAATAAAATTCAGTAATTACAATATTCATATTTTGTAATAATAAAAACAGTGAACAATAATTTTAACGTAATTTTTTTATTTTTAAAAACCGATTCTATTAAGGCCTTTAAAAAAAGATATCTCCATATTATGTATGACAGCATGCTGCAAGTAGCAAAAATCAATATATCTACTCCGATCACTGTTCGTCATCTCATCATAAAGAAAGATATATAAGTTTGTAACAAAAAAAACATTTCTAAGGCATGTGATGAAAATGGATCCACTTCAGTGCTGGTTTTCAGTAGGCCCCGTAGGTGAGTTATAAACTGCCCGACTCGCCAGTTAAAAAGGGCCTAAGTTTCATATGTCAAACAGGTTTTTTTGCATTTATGAAAAAAAAAACATTTAGAAATTTGAAATTTTTAATGTCGTATTCCTTAGATCAATTGAATAGCTTCATTTAGACGTTAGTAAATCAAAATCAAAATCAAAATCAAAAAGAGTTTATTACACATTTTAGGACAATTTTTTACATACAATAGGTTGGTAATACGTATACGTACATTCATTAAAAAAGTTGTATATACAATGTTTTATTAGAAATCAAAGTATAATATCTATTTACGAACTTATAATGTAGGTGTATTGTGTACGATAATTACAAAGTACAAACAAGTAAGTATGTACATACCAAAGTGAGTTACTGTTTTGCAATTTAATTTCCTAATCTTTTACTTATACTTGACGTGTGCAAATCCATCTATACTAGCCATAACAGCTGTATTATAGACGGGCTTGTAAGTAGTACAATACCTAA
>WYDE02204766.1:0-16068 GCA_009867175.2 Adela reaumurella
TAATTTTGCACACACATTTTAACCGAGATTTTAAAATCCGGAAAAATTGTGCACATACCAGGTCTCGAACCCACGACAGCTCGAGTAAGAGGCGTGCGCTCACCAACTAGGCTACTCCGCAAGACAAGCAACGCAACGCAACACAAGAACGATTTGTAGAATCGTGCAACTATAAACATACTGCCCTGTGACGGACAGACGGACATAAAGCGGTGGATTGGCAATAGGGTCTCGTTTTTAAATCTTTGCGTACGGAACCCCAAAAAAAATATTTAAAATTTTCTGGGTTCGCAGTGCTATTTACGTTTTTCGGAATTTTGAAATAACGTTCTTTGTAGAGTGTGGGCGGAATCATCTTATTTGGAAAGACCTAACTAAAAACGTATAACAAACCGCTAATATTTGTTTTTAAATTCACTAGACTCTGGCTAAACCTCTTTCAACGAGCTGGCTTTATTTAGTGCATCTCTATTCCTACCTAAATTGATAGAGAATTTGTAAATTATCCATTACTAGAAACACCAAGTGTATACGTTACGTTCGTTGTGTTATTATGATAGGTACTATGGGACTGGCATAGTTGCATACTACGCGGCTTATGTCTAAATCTAAATATACCTTTAAATTTTTCAAAAATTTGTATATGCAAAATTATTACCAAAATCCATGTTTGTATAAGACTACACTAAAATGATGAGAACATTTTGGAGTGTATAAACGTTTGCTGGAAGCAATCGCTTTCGGAAATACATGCGCCTCTTGCTTTTATCAGAAAGGTGCATAGTGTATACATAATCTGGTTATATTCTGATAATATTTGCATAATTGAGATATATAAGGATACACATGACGATTTGAAGGAAGTATTTGGTCAAAATAATTTCCTAAATGTCCACTATATTAAAATGTTCAGCTAACTACATGAATGTATAAGGTGGTAAATAATACTTTAAACATAATTAGAAACTCTACCTACTTGTAAAAGATACAAGACACAATATAACCTATTAATAATATTTTCTTTTAAGAGCAGGTTAAAAGACCTGATTTCTTTCATCTCGAGAAGGCCAGTAAATAAAACTTTAAATTATGAATAACACAAATTTAAAGAATAATACAGAAAATTCTTTAAATTCGAATTCTCGGTAGGTGCTTTAGCTGTAATATGAGATGATGCATGTCAGCTAGTGTCATTCCGATTGAGCTAACATTTAGAAAGAATAAGAAAATCTGAACATTTTCGAAATTCTAGCTCAATCGGAATATCACAGACTGACATTCATCATCTCATATTACAGCTAAATCACCTACCGAGAATTCAAATTTAAAGAATTTTCTGTATTATTCTTTAAATTTGTGTTATTCATTATTTAAAGCTTTATTTACGCGCTTTGTAGAGATGTAAAATATGGGTTCTTAATGGGCCCTTAATAATATTTTTGATATTTTAGGTATTTGCATCTACATAACAAAATCAAAATTCCTAACATTTCCCTTTTAAATATTATCGAATACCTATTAATATATTTCCTAACTCCGAAGCGTGAAGATTCGTATAAGTATATGTTTCAATCGAATCCTGGCTCGAAACTAAACAGAAAAATGGAATGTTTCGTTAATTTATGTAACATCTGAATCATCACAGAGAAACATGAAATATTACAAGTATTTTCTTTGAAATAGTGAACAAATAATTAATAATATGTTAAAAATTTCACTTGCATCATCTATTTATAAAAAAACCAGTAATTTCCTATGCTATGTTCTGCTGTAATAAACGTTTATAATAAATAACGTAAGAGATTTGTGACGCTATTTATATTCCGTCGTATTAATTTAAAATATTATAAATAAGCATACCTTAATGATATTCCTTGTGCTTTCTTCTCGACGATTTGCTTTGATTTTTGTATAACCCTCGAATTTTCTCCTTCGAGCAGTGTACTCGGCCGGCGGGAGCCAATAGCCAAACTCTGCTGCCGCCTCCGCCTCCCTTCGTCCCACTCGCACGTACCAACACACCGCAGGAGAGAAAGAGAGCGTAGCACCTTACAGTTTTATCGATTTCTTGTATTCCGTGCGAACTCGAGAGCGTCACCGAAACGTTACTTCAATATTTAGAGGGTTAAAGCTGAGGGGTTAATATAAATAATAGCAAAGCCACATATTTGGAGATATTATTACAACGGTTCGAAAAAAAAAATATTGAATTTTTAATGAGGAAAACAAAGCGCTAAAATATCACTTATAAATTATAAAATCACTTCACTGAGTGGTTCGATTGAAATATAACACATACCTACTGAAATACTGTTGTAGATATAAAAATGTAGAAGATTGTGAATGGGTCTCGTTCCACGCTTCACAGCTGTTGCCTACTTGTTCGTCGGGGCACCTACTCACTATGTCATGGAATGAAAATTCAAGATGGCGGAGGGTGCGCGCGCAGGCACTTTCCGAACTGCCAAACTGGTAGAGCGATTTGTGCGTCGATTGCTTTGGAGAATTCTTTGATTCAACTTTGTTACTCACCAGGAGCTTTCTAATTCTTTTGTTGGGATTTGCGATGGTTACTTAAGATAGGTATATCTCAGGTTTTATGAAATATATATATCGAGGGAAGGGCGTGATCGGAGAGAGAGATCGGGAGATCGTGAGCGGGTTTGTGTTAAAAATTTGAAAGCTCTTCAAAAAATGTTTTATCGACTACGCATAGTGTTATATTATTTGAAACATAAAAATCATTACCAGATTATCATCATTGGCGTCTAACAGCCCACGCACGTCTCTCTAATCTGTTTCCACTCCTCCCCGCATTCCGCAACTCGCCGGTACCATCGTTTGCTCGCGACGCGCAGGACGTCGTCGCCCCGCCCGGTCGGAGGTCTTCCCACACTTCGCTTGCCTGTCCAAGGTCGCCAGTGTAGAACGTTCGTCATTGGGCTCAAATTGTTGTCACCATATGTACAATATCTACCTTAGCTTGGAATCATTTCCTGTAGCGATATTTCCAGCATGGCTGTTTCCAAAGCTCGGAACTTTTGGAATATTCATGCCCTCCCTTAGAGCCCATGTGTCATTCCCGTACGTCATAACCAGGAGTAAGCGCTGTACATCTTGAGATTTTACGGCATGCATATTGAGGACAAATTTCAGTTTTTCGAAGACAGCCTAATTGAGTGGAATGCAGCTCTCTACTTTCTGTATTAGACCTGAAGCCCCTAAGAGGTCGCATCTGACCATTTTTCTAAAGATGATTCGGGAAATTACAATAAAGGACGATGTGCCATCGGCAAAACGAAGATGGCTTAGAAACTCACCATTCATCTTGATACTTATCTTTTACCAGTCTTTACTCATTACTCATCTCTTTAAATTTTTCTTATTGTTGAATGTATCTCGTTTTTAATTTTCGTTTTTTTTATCATGTATCAGATATTTATTATTATTTTATGTATGAAGCCTTTTTAGGTTTGTGTCAAGTTCATATAAAAAATGTTAATTTCGTGTATTGTACTGTCAAACTCCTGAATCAAATAAAATTAAATATTTGTATTTGTTGGATGTGTTCATGATTAGCAAACTTATGTTAATTCAAAGTGTCAGTCCAATAAACAGTAACTTCTTAACAAGCTTCCATCCTACGGTGTTCCGTCATCCCTCTGCAATTGGACAACCATCTTCTTGGAAGGCCGATACAATTTTAGCCCGTATTTATCGGCGGTTTTAGATCGGTGGATTTCCCAATAGTCGCTAGTGTTCCTCAGGGATCGGTGCTGTCACCTACAGTATAACTGTTACTTATTAACGATGTACTGTGCCAAGGTAATATTCAAAGTTATACAGACAACAGCACATCAGGCGAGGGTTACACCAAGGACTGGACTGCTAGAGACGTGAGCAGTGACCAAGCTCTACGTCTAACAGTTGAAAGAGGCGACTGTACTCTCGTTAAGTTAGCCTCCTGAGACCGCGAGAACGTTGTCGATTTCAACATCAGCAAAACACAAGCTTGTGCCTTCTCTAACAAAAAAGACAGGTTTCCCTCTCAAGCCTCATTTCAGGGTGCGACCATACTATTCAATCACAAGTCGGACCTCCTGCGCATGGATTTGACCAAAGACGTAGAATGCAGGAGCTTTATGGAGCCCAAGCTACTCCTGCCGCCAAAAAAAATTGGGTGTCCTTTACCGCAGCAGGCGATTCTTCCTCCGGCACAACACCTCATGGTCACCGTTCTTCCACCGGCCAACACCACATTCGTCGGACCCTCTCGGAATGTTGTTCACACTCGACTTAAGAACACATCACTTTTCGAAATCGTTCCTGTTTCGTGGAACCGTCTTCCGGTGAGTGTGTTTCATACCACCTACAACCTGAAGATCTTCCAAAGGCGTGTTAATAACAACAATAACACTGGATTTCTTAATAGTCGCTGGTGTTCCCCAGGGATCGGTGCTGTCGCCTACATGATAACAGTTACTTATTAAAGTAATTACAACTGCCTTTTGTCCGCCTTTTAGTTCACATAGCGCTTCCTTGAGCGTTGTTTCGTGAGGAGTGGTGTTATTGCTGTGTCTGACTTTCTCTAAATAATCTATAGAAACCCACACTAGTTCACTATAAAAAATACTTCTCTCACCCCTCCTGCGACACTTGCTAACTTCATTCATGAATCAATTGCAAAAGTTATGAGTCCATATAAATAGATAGGTACGACATTGTAGCTGAGTGCTCTTTCGAACAGACAGAAATCTCTCAAAAGACTAATTTGCGGACCGGATCCATCCCTCCGTCGAGTTTCGTTGAACGCTTGTCGGGACGAGGGCCCTCGAGATACGAACTCCGTAAAGTATATCCTATTCCTGGAAACCTCCTACATACATATAGGACATGTATATAGATGTATCTATACCATGTCCTATATACATGTATATCGGACAGTTCGTTATTTTATTATATAATAATTTCATTATTATTGACGTGTTTTCTTATCGTATCTGTAATTTTATTTTTATTATTATATTATTCCCAAAAATAAAACATGTAAGTACAAGGTGTTTTTGATTCAACTGCTATCCTTTTAAATGGTTGTACTATAGATTAAACTTAGCAACCATTGTTCTAAAACTATTAGATATTAAAAAATTAACTTTCTCAAAACATTTTGAGGTTGTCCATACAACAGATTAAAATCAGACCTAACCTCAAAATGTTTTGAGAAAGTGATTTTTTTTCCTCCAAACGTCACTTTATTTCGTCTTGGAAAAAATTGACTTTATGAATATACTTATAAGACTAATTTCACTCCTAAGTCTATGACAAGGATCAAGGGTCATTAGTTTAGCTATTGTCACAATCCCTCCGATCTATTTGTTTTATAAAATTATATTCCTTTCAAATCAATTCAGTAAAAATATCAGTGTTTTCTGTATCAGTACGTTCTACCATGTTCTACGTTCTACGCCCACACGATGAGCCGAATCCCGAATCCCTATCTTCCCTGGGAGCCAGCGCGGATCATAGCCGGGAGTCGGGTGATGGGACCTTGGCCCAGTATTGTGACCCCATTCCGATCCCTTCGGTCGACCTCAGTTCACGTGCACTCACTATGTGGTACCTACATATAGTCTCGTATATGAGGTAGGATAGAAGCCTTCTTGGGTCGATCTGATAAGAGAGGTTTGCGTTATCTGATAGCCCTTGCGGCTACTATTTTAAGCAGGAATTGAAAAGAGAAAAAGTGACGAAATATGTAGGTCCTTAGCTTTTGCCCGCGGTTCCGCCCGTGGTAAATCACCACTACGAACCACCGCCAAACCCCACGCTCTGACTCCCACATTTTTTTCTTCTTTATATTTTTTGCGTAGTCTTGTTTTAGTTTGTATAACTTTAAATGTTTATTTGTAATGCGTTCTTTTAGCGCAATCTAAATTGGCGAAAATAAATGTCATCTTCTTTTGCGTTATAATATAGTTATTAGGTTTTCATATAAATATTTATTTAGATATACCTATATACTTTTAATTTTTAAGTTAGTTACATTCAGCGTTGGGTCAGGCGTGCCTACCCAATACGTGCTTTTTTTCTTTTTCTTTAACAAGCTTTTCAGCTATTAACTGTTATGTCTTTGTTATGTGTCTAATTTTTAAGTATTATTAAGAAAAAATACAAACATTTTCACTTACTTACTTAAATCTATTGCGCACGTTGTTTGTTCAACGGATTCATATACCTTATTATTACCAATGTTACCTTGGAAGAATGAATGTTACGCAGATGTATTTTCAAAACTGACAGAAAGAGATCTCAAATTTGATTCTATTTCCGGTGTAACGCTTTCAGACGATAGGACTATACCTATATAAGATTGAGTCTTATATTATGCAAATTTTGCATCCGTGTTACCATGGCTTACAGACAAACAGAACATGGAGATCGGTCATGCCGTTCTCGAATTACAGAATAACTCCAAAAATTACGTAAACAAACACACAGACGCGCACCCTCACACATTATGACACACATTAAACCCAAATACATTTACCACTCATCCATACTTAGTTAAAAAAATTACCAAAAAAAAAACAACCGACTTCTAATAACTAAAAATTTGCGTTATTAGAAGACGGCGCTGCTTCAATGTCTGACATTCTTAAATATTTAAAACAAATAATTTTAAAATTAAATTTATTCTTTTCATCCTTTTGTGCCTATTTCCGCGAGATTATCTATTCATGAATAAATAGTTATATTATAATATTTACATTTGTATAAAGTACAAAGAAACCACAAATTTTCCCTCAGTAGTAAATTCACGCCATCTTTCGGCTTTAGGACGCGAGACCTAGTGCACGGAGCTACAAACTTCCAACGGGTCTGGAAAAATGGCTACCAATAGTTTAATGTGTTTACCTCGGTGACTAATAGATGGCGCTGTTTAAAAAATTGACGCAACACTCACTGCAACTTAAGTGCAGATTCCCCTAGATGGCGCTACACTACACCCACTAGTACAGATAAGTATTACTTTTTATGGCGTTACGCGGTAAAGAAGAGAATACATACCCATATCATCACGCTTCTCTCCCGGAGGGGTAAGCAGGGAGAATTGAGGGCCATTTGACACGTTCCTGACATACATACATCCTTTGCTTCATCCATCGACATAGATCGCTTCATACATACACGTCGGTAGCGGGTGCTGTGAACGTGCCCCTTCCGTAAAAAGTTACCTATTTGGGCATGGTGTGTTCGCCTAGGGCGGCCCCGTTCGACCCTTAATTCCACATTCGCTTGGGAATGGGGCTCTTGAAAAGTCAGGCTACACTGCACTGCACCAAATCAAAATAGCGTCCTACCTAACCGAAGCCACTTACTCGCCCAGGGTCAAAACATTTTGGTGTCTCTATGTTTGCCTGTTTTGTTTGTCTGTCGGTTTGTCCGCACAACTCCTCCTAAACGGCTCAGCCGATCGTGATGGAATTGTTTAGGGTCATTTTATAATATGCCATCACACGCCAAATTTCAATTTGCTTGAAGACCTGGCAAGAAAATTCACTGAAAATTTTTCAACGTTCATCGCGAGTATCGTGATGACAAGACTGGCGTATATATACCTTTTAGAGCAGACCTATGAATAGAAACCATGCTGAAATAGCCCTTACTTGTGCAACCCGTCCTTGAACCTCCCATCCTCTTTTATAGATACAACTCTGGCAGCTGCTCTGAGGAACTCGCGTTCATTATCCCCCCCCCCCCCCCCCTCACCCTTAGTCCGAACCAGCTAAACTCGCCGTACTCTCGCGAACACCCCTTTATCATCGATACCATGCTCCCGAGGACTGCACTCTTTTCTAATGGTTCTTGTGCCGTACTGCAAAGGTGTTTAACGAGCTCCCGGCGAACGTCTTTCCCCACGCCGTTAATTCAGATCGCGTGTAAACGAGCGTGTACACGTTCCACAACAGCCCTGGTCCACCTCCGAGTTGGTAAGGCCCCTCGGAGGTGAAATTGGCTGCATCGGAGCATGCGCTTCTGCCCCTCTGATCCTGCTACTGGTGTTCTTAAAAAAAAAATCCATTTGGAAGCGATATAGTGATATACTCGTAGGTACAGGTATATACTTAAATGCATTGGTTTCCAAAGCTGGGCACGTTATCGTTAATCCGTTATTAACGAACTTAACAATTTGATTGGCTTTTTAACGATAGCGTAAATGGCAAAAATTGTTAGCGGACTTCTTAACTTCTGTTAAATTTCATTCCGTTAACATAAATCCGTTAATCCGTTACTTTATAATGTGCGACGCGGCTGCTGGGTGGCGTGGCGTGGCGTAGCTAGCGTGCACGCACGCAACAGTCAACAAACATAATTATTCGTTCTTTACCTCACTACACGAACAACGATAGCAACACTGGACCAGTGCTGACCAATTGGGGCTTTTGGCCCTAGTTTTGGGGTTTGTTTTCATGTCTGGGGCCAAATTTAGGGCTAGAATATTTTTACGTTTTTTTTTGGGCCAGGAAAAAGGAATATACAAAGCATTTCAAAGCATGTTGGCATCTATTGTTTAAGAAATTTTAATATATTAATAAATTTTATTATATTTTAATATTACGAATATATATACTAATAATAAGTGATATTATAAGTGATAAAAAGGCCGACGATTAACGTTAACGATTAACGGTAACTTCCGTTACATTTTCGTTAAGTTAACGCCATAACGATTAACGAAGTTAAGTTTTTGAGTAACAGAAGAACGAGTAACGAAGTTAAGTTTTTAATTAACGGTGCCCACCTATGTTGGTTGCGATCACGGACTAGGTACCCTAATGGACCTGACACGCGCCGCTCTATATATGGGAACCGGGCTCGCCAAAAATTTGCTAGGCGCGCGGAACGTAGAAGTATTACAATTCTTACCTGTGGAAGGATATGCCATCTTTAGTAACTCCTGACGTTTTTGTAATGTTTGGGCACGTGATAACGGCACAAATCTTCATCCTGTCGTATTCTCGGTCGTATTTGAACTATCTCGCGGTTGAACTAACTAGTACGGGAAGCGTTCCGGTGTCGGGTCCTTTATGGTAAATAGTCCGTGGTGCGAGCGAACTATGTGATAACTCTCGCGAACTTGCATTACAAATGCTCGTCTTAGTTATGCGACATTTTGTCTAACGGCCACTATGGCGGCGCGGCGCCGCACTGCAACGCGGTAGGCCGCTTTTAATCTTTCTTTTGCAGCCATTTTATTCGCCCCTCTGCTGGGTACAGGCCTCTCTCACATCATCATGATATGAGAGGATTTTGTCATACACTTCTACGGTGACCAACCGGCTTGGAAGTGGGTTTCCTCACGATGTTTTCCGTCACCGCAGTGTCAGCAGCCTTTACAGCACAAATTCTAAAGTTATAAATTTTGTGCTCCCAGTGGGTATCGAACCTGCGCCTCCCGCTTGAGAGGCGTGCTCTTACCCGCTCGGCTAATCTGACACACCTCCTACCACCACCTTTTAATCTTTACTCAGATTTAATGCGTTATTGTTTTAATTGTTTAATGATTAATCTTAGTTAGTTATTCTTCTTTGTGTCAGATTAGCCTAGCAGGCAAGAGCACGCCTCTTAGTAGGCAGGTGCTTGCTCGATCCCCGCTGGGAACACAATATTTATAACTTTAGAATTTGTGCTATAATGGCTGCTGACACTCCGGTGAAGTAAAACACCGTGAGGAAACCCACTTCCAAGCCGGTTGGTCACCGTGCAAGTGTATGACTAAATCCTCTCATATCATGATGATGTGATAGAGGCCTGTACCCAGCAGTGGGGCGAATAAAATGGCTGCAAAGAAGAAAGAAGAGTTATTCTTGGGTTTCTACCGTGTTCGTCGCCATTCGTGGTTATAATATAAACATTGCACTAATACCGGGTGACAGTGCCTTTTGTAGTGGTTTGTTGTGGAGTTGAAAAAATGATGAAAAATGCAATGCCTCCGCCCTTGCACTCAGGCCGCTTTGTCTGTTTGCAATTATATTAGAAAGTTGTCTGCAGGCTCTTGGGCGAGCGGAGGCGGGCCCGGCGGCCGCCGCGGCGAGTGAAGCTCTGCGTTGTAGCTACAAAGTGTTATTGGTTTTGAAGGAATATTCATTATGACCTGAACGCACGCAGACAGATATCACTGAGGAGCTTAGGAAAGCCAACTTTATCTGTTTCAAAATGTAGCCCGTAACTAGACCAGTCTGAGGTCTTTCATTGCTTATACTAAAGCAATTACCACCGTCAGCGTCGTTGGCTCAGTGTTGCGATATTCAGTATTCGATTACCGAAGTTGAATAATGCTGAGCGCGGTCAGGACTTGGATGGGTGACCGCTTGACCTTAAACGCTGGTCGTGGTTCGGATTCCACGTTAAACTGTAGGTCCCTTCCCTCTTCTTATATGGTGGTAGAGTTAAACCCGCCCGAGTTGGTACCACCGCACTGAATGAAGGGCGGTTGAAGCGGCTATGAAAAATAGTTCGTGTATCCGTCCAGTTCAGTGTAGCCGGCTGGAATTGAGGGAACCGCTGATATGGCACCTACCTACATAAGTCACCAAGGTGTTTAGGCTTATATCACTGGTACCAGTAGGCTGTTTCATTAGGTGATGTAGCCATCCATGTTAGTTAAAAAAAAAAAAGTATCAATTTTGGCCTAGATTCTTAAATAGACTTAGAGCGACTTTGCTGTTGGTCCTCTTAATCCCGACTTCCACATTGAAGAGATCAGTCTTGAATCTTCTCGCTATCTGGTCTACGAGTTGCAGTACTAGTTTACTTTAAAGTTGTGGTCCTTCGGTATGTTACTTTACAATGGAACTGTAAGTTCAACACTACATGCTTTGTCGCCTTTGGAAATATGAGTATGCCCAGTGTGTATGGTGTGGTACAGATTTCTCAAGATATTTGGTATTTCTTCTCATGAGTGACCATCAACAATTACCAGTCCTTTGCTGCTCGCCATAATTGAGGAAGATTTAGTCCTATCTTTGTGAAACTTATTGGCTCCCATTTTTCACAAAGGTGACCTTGTGAGCAAAACCTTTCAGACTTTACTGTTTTTATACCCAGTCCACATCTATTATTTTTTAGTTCCGGACATCTCTGATATATTCAGATCCAACAGTCCAGATCTATTGGTTTGGGCAACAAATTGGAATGATTTGTAGAAGTCGAGTCATCATTCCAGGTTATCCTATCACTAGAAACTTTGAGTATGTATACTTATGATTGTGAGTCCAGAATTGAACCAATTAAAAGGAAGAAGAAGAATTAGTTTAATTTTTTTAACAACAATTTAACAATAATAATAATAATTCATACTTTAACTTCTTATAAAGTCAGAAATACTCTACTAATTATCATGGAAGGCTTAAATTGGTACATATTAAATGTCACATTTCTGTGAACCGAGACACGAGCATGAGTCAACTTAATCCTTTTGAACTAAGGTGCTACGACAGTGCACCCAAATTATACTTAAACTAAAAATTATTATAACGGATTATTAAACCATTCGCACTATGTCATGGAAACTGCGAGCGGTCACTGTAAACCCCTGAGTGACTGGCAGAACGAGCGCACAGGTACGCGCGTCCCAATGTTTACTGGTTTACGGCAACCCCGCTGATGGCCCTCAGCCAACTCTCTATTATTGCTACTACGTGTATGTATATTCATAACACGCTGAATTGGCTCACGGATCTCTTTTTAGAAGGCGAGTGGGAGGCGCTTGATTTCCGTTTAATCACTGTTAATTGCACAACACTTTGGCGTTTCTTTCCGGTGATAACCTGTCCATGATCAATAGGTGTTGTCCCTTAATTAGATTTTTTTTTAAATTATATTTTATAGTTCATTAGTTAAGAAAGATATAATGTAATTGTAAATTGTACATAATATTTACATTTATTTTTTTATTAGCTTTTGCCAGCGGCTCTTCCCGCCACTATTATATATTTATTAAGGAAATTGTTGGCGCGTTGAACTCTTTTTTCCGTATTTTCTTTTTGAAAATACCTTTTTTAGTGCTCACCTAAATACATAAGGACCTCTGAGCATAGTCTCATGCTTGTAGACCCACCCGTTTAGGCTGTGTGTTTTCTGTCAGTAAGTGACTTCAAGAATTTTATTAAGTAGATTTTAAGCAGTATTGCTTCAAGCTGGACTATATATGACTACAGTATATTTCTTTCAAAGAAGGACTAAAGTGACGTTTGTAGCGTTGCCACTTTCACACAAATTTTAAGTAGTTATGTAGGTTTTGTTGAAAATATTATTGATTATTCCTTTCATTAAATTAATCGATAATATTTTTATCTACTGCATCACTATTGTTTAAAGGTGGCAACGCTGTAATGTCAGTGAAACATCAATTTAGCTCATCTTGGAAAAAATAGACTAGTCAAAAACTGATCACCTCAGTAAGTAATTATGTTAGAATACATGAATGAGTCATTGACTAAGAGAAGATTGCGGATTGAAAGTAAACATATCGACAAGGATAGATAGATAGAGAAAGGTATGCTTAGATGGTTCGGCAACATGGACAGAATGGATGGTGAGAGAATAACCAAAAAATTATAAGAAGTGAATGTTGAAGGACAGGTCCATAGGGGTCACCCTAGGCGTACATACCATGCACCATGACCAAATAGGCAACCTTTTACGGAAAGAGTAAGTACGCAGCATCCGTAAACGACGAGCATGTATGAAGCATGTATGACAGTGGATGAAGCAACGGATGTATGTCAGGAACGTCTCACATGGCGCTCAATTATCTCTGCTTAGGCGTATGGAAGGCTAATATAATAATAATTGGTATTGCAAATTTTACACACAAACATTAGCACGTACTTACCTAGATTTTGAAATCTGAAAAATCTTTGCGTAGGTATCCCATCCTCAAACCAGACTACACGGCAAGCAACCCTTCCTTAGTAAGTAACGAAAAAAGTCAACACATAAATCTTAAATAGGAACCTACCTCGGAACCTACCTAACTATAATGCTTGCCCATTGCAAAACATTCCAGTAACAACATAAAACTCCTGCCCAAAGAGCTATCCTCAAAGGGTTATATCAATGGATCCATAATGCACAATTTCATCACTTGATCCCGGCGGAGCACTACGGTGGCTCCTCTAAGATTTGCCTACACCCAATAAAAATGTGGCGTTTTTTTTTTACCGCGTTAGACTGTCGACATCGCGAAAGGTAATGGCGTCGTTAGGGCTATTCCCGGAGCTCCGAAGATAAAAGTAACTTATGAATGGTGACGCGCAATCGGCCATTTCGTCTCGTCCGACATTTTGTGGCAGCGCGCAGACAATTTGTTCACGTTTGTGAGCATTTCCTTCCGATAATTCCTTCTTTTATTAAATAAAAGAAGGAGGATTCACAAATTTTGTGAATCTAGATAAAGCTGGTTGTAGAAAGTAAAATAAATAAGGACTCACTCAAGTACACATAGATATAAAACTATGTTCATTCGCGCTCTAGTAATAGCATGTAATAGGCACTTATACATAGGTACCTACCTGCCTACATATTTATCAAATGCTTATTTTACTAGTCTGGCAGGTGCCTGATTTCGTTCACTTTAAATAATAAGTAGGGTGGATATGCCTAATTCCAGCCCCCCTCCTAATACCGGTCCCCAATAAATGTTTGCTTTGCTTTTTACAAAAACTATAAAAAATTAAAAACATATTTTTAAAGGAGTCACAACCCTAGTTAGTCCTCTAAGTTGGAACATCAGTATTACCATAGATTACAAATTGGTACCTCGTTACATCAATTAAAATTCACACAACGAGCATTAGTATTCACCAAGGCAGAGAGTGAGTGCTTGTACAGAGATATTTTATTTTACGAAGGCACATAAGATTTGAAGGCGGTGGAGTATCTGGGAGTGCCGTTGCACTTGTTTAAGTTATCTATATAATTTAATGTATAGAATAAAATACATTAAATAAAATATATAAATAAATAAATAACTTTTAAGTTTAAGTGCAACGGCACTTCCAGAAACTCTACCGCCTTTAAATCTTATGTGCCTTCGTAAAATAAAATATCTCTACCAAAAACAGCTCAACAGAACGGTTGACGCGAACTTTGGGAATTGTGTTTACGAAGGTAAGATAAATTAGTAATATATTGTAAGATGCTTTAATCTATGGTAAGATGCTATGTTTTTTAAGGTTTTAACCCTTTCATACAAGTAATTACACATAAACAGAACCCGAAATTGTAGCAAGTGTACATTGTACAATGCAGGATTTCTAAATAATTTGCATATTTAAAAATTTTGATTTTGAATTGATTTTGATACACAAAAGTTATATTACGATGGAAATTCTCAAATTACTAAAATTATTTTGTTATAACAGTTATCGAAAAGCTATATATTGTACAATGTTTTCCGCGGACACATTTTATTTTGTTTCTACTAATAATAAAAGAAATGAAATGGCAACACTTTAAAACGTTTAAAAAATCTCAAGGAGCCGTAAAAGTGTCAAGAAGTTAAATGAAGACAATAGACAATACATATGTAAAAGATACACATATGATGGTAAAAATTTAATACATCGAAAAATGTTAGAGCTTCAGCCGTTCAGCCGTTTGAGCTTCAGCCGACTACAGATCTGGAAATAAAGGTGATAAAGTGTCGAAAAAGTGTCGCTTAACTTTTTTAAACTTAACGGTCCAGTTTTCAAAGTTTTTACCATTATCTATGTATTAATCAAGGTCTTCATTTTACTTTTTGACACTTTTCGAATCCAACTAACAGCTTTATATATCTATAGGAATTTTTAAACTTTTTAAAGTGTTGCCATTTCTGAACTCAACGGCTCCCAGTTGCCAGATTCTTGATGCCGAAAAAATAAGGAACACGACCAGCATAATGATTTTGGTAACAATACAAAATCACGTGTTTTTTTTCACTGCCTCCCAGTCTATAAATCTGGTGAAAACAGCTAGTAAATCTGTTCAGTTTTATGTCAGTTTATCGAAAACAAAGAGGCACACTCACCATTCGTTGAACGGACAGAAGGTCATTTTTCGTTTATAATTTGTGCCTAAAGAAGTACATAGGTAGCCACTTCGTATAAGTGGCTCTTATTGAGGAATAATTATTGGAGCAATTACTGGATCAATTGGGTGTGCGATCGACGAGACGACCAAGTCGCAATCGGACGATGATTATGAAAGCGGACGCTGGGGTATTGTCTGGGAACACCTAACGTATCGTATCACTGAGATAGGGGAGCACCGCGCTCACTCACACTCTCCGTCAAGCCTTTGCGTGCGAGTTGGTCACTAGAGAGTGGGCGGGGTTCGAACTCGCAGTCGCAACGCAGGGTCGACGGCGAGTGTGAGTGAGCGAGGTGCTTTCCTCATACCACAGCGACCGCTTTGATAATCATCCCTTGGGCGGGAGAGAGCGATAGAAATATACCTAGCTGTACTTATGTATGTTAGTAAATTGTTATTTGTCTATTTATTACCTACATAGAATCATAAAATAAATTAATAGGTTGAAATTGGAGATTTTTAAAACCAGCATTTTCAGAATGGATTATCTGGGGATTCTATTCTAACCCTAATAAGCAGACTTCGGGCTTCGTTCATATTATTTCATTCCGTCTACGCTGGAGCCAAAGGGCCTGTGCCACACCGACAGGAGAAAACCTGACGGCATGACTCTGGTGCCGTGGAGCAGGGGAAAGGCGCTCTGTGGGACGCCACGTGCGCCGACACTATGGCTCCGTCCCACGTACTTGGCTCCTCCATCCAGATCTGCTGTAGCCGCTGCGAACAAAGCTGCCGTCGCGAAGGTGTCGAAGTATGTCTAGCTTCTAGACACTTTGAACCTTCAACTTTCAACCTTTCGCTGTAGAAACCTTGGGACCGTGGTCGAAGGAGACAAAGGCTTTCTCAGATAAATTGGGAAAGCTTTTGGTTGAAACAACTCGAAACCGCGGTGCCAGGGTCTTCTTCATACGGCGAATTGCTATTGAGATT
>WYDE02204876.1:0-16063 GCA_009867175.2 Adela reaumurella
TTCGACCAACCTTCATTCAGTGCGGTGGTACCAACCCGGGCGGGTTTAACCCTACCACCATGTAAGGAGAGGGAAGGAAATCCAAAATCCAGTGTTACTGAAAACGAGACAGAGTGACGTTTCTAAGAGAATTCAAAAGTTAAGCCCATAAATGAGATGCAAATGCCGTGTGTGCAGGACGAATCGGACCTCATAATTAATATCTATTAATAAGTATTCATACAGAAATACTAGTAAATATAAAGAAATGTGCAAAAATAAACATGAAAAATTCGCCGACGCACAAAAGAGTAGATATTGTACACCGGGTGACAAAACTCAAATGTCAGTGGGCTGGACACGTGAACCGTAGAGATGACGGCCGTTGGAGCACACGCGTTCTACAATGGTGACCTTGGACAGGTAAGCGAAGAGTGGGAAGACCACCAGCCAGGTGGACCGACGGCAACAGGACGTCGCGGGCAAACGATGGATTCGTGTTACCGAGCGGCCTGAAGATGAAAAAAAAATGGATAGGCGCATGTCCAGCAGTGTACGACTAAACGATGATGATGACTAAACAACGAATATGTTTTTATAGACTTTGAATTTTATTTTCAGCAAAAGCATGTCCCCTGAGACCGCAGGTCGAACACGAATGGAAATATAGCAGTGCAGTACTCGTATCTATATACAAAGGTTCGTAACGTACAGGTTTCCTCTAAATGATTAGCTTCACCACAGCAGCCCGGATTACAATAGCATGCACATTAATCTTCAACAAAAAAACCCCACAGTATTTATAGGCCGCCTGCTTGACCTCCCATCCAAAGGAGCTACCACTTTTGCAGTAAAAAAAACTTTTGCAGTAACGAAATAAAAATGAAAATGGTGTCGGTGAAGGCGAGCCCACTGACGTTTTTTTTCGTTAATTCAATTAGAGAACAAATACATTTCGACCTTCTTCAAAATGTCATAACTTTTTTGTTCATTAATATTTCCAAAAAAATATAAAGTAAAAACCAAATGTATGTATTGGTCCCGATCCCTACTTAAAGATGGTATAAGTTACATTAGTCCAACTCTCTTGGATAAGTTGAACGAAGCTGGTGAAAGAACTCAATTTGTGTTACATCCATTTTCCGGACGACCCGCTGGAAAAAACATGAAACGTTCATCGAATTCACGTCAAAATTATGGTCGAGCGCTATTTAACGAAAGGCAACTCGGAATTCCGTCGCCGAGCATCCCCAGTATTCTAGCTCATTAAAAAGTCATGTAGCATTACGGTCGGCGCATTCATACCTTTGACCCGCTGAAACACATACAACCACACACACAAGCTCTCGTAACACAAGCGTAACACAAGTAGAAAAACCTTGCTGTGTAACCTGGTCGGGCGGGAGACGCAACTGAACAGAAGACTGCCAATGTCACAGAAAGGGAGAGTATGGCACAGCTGCATAGAAATGTAAACATCATACTCGTGACTCGTGCCACAAATAAAATACGAATGGATATTCATCATTTCATTCCCGGGAAATATGATGGCACCTCTTGTGCAAGAACAATTAAAACGCAAAACTCCTACATTCCTATCTTATTTGAGGCGCGAATACATACATACATGCATACCAATACGCCTCTATCCCGGAGGCGTAAGCAGAGACAATGGAGCGCCATATGACAAGTTCCTGACATATATCCTTTGCTTCCTCCACTGTCATAGATCGCTTCATACATGCGAGTCTTTTACGGGTGCTGCGAACTTGTCCTTTCCGTAGAAGTTTACCTATTTGGTCACGATATGTTCGCCTGGGGCGGCCCCGTTCGACCTTTCCTTCCACAGTCGCTTCATATATTTGTTTGGTCATTCTATCCTTGTCGCTATGTCTATTTTCAAGCCACACCTTTCTCTTACACATTTATACTTCACTCTCTCTGCGGCGCGAGTACAGGATATAATATAATTGGGAGTATTTGGGAGTAAATATGTGCAGATATTTTTTATTTTAATGTACAGAACGTTTGAGTGGAGACTTGAGGCTCGCCGAAATGGACAATGTAGAGACAACTATCGAGACGAGAATGTTTAGAAAGGTAATCACTGAAATCAAAATAAAGAAGAACAACGATCGCTATTTTCACTGCAACTTGTTTTTAATCATAAAAGCAAAATTTTATTATACTTCCGTATCTAAATTTACATGGCCATTCCGTGCTATGCGTTTGAATTTTGAGCGAACATTTAAAAAGTTCCCGTGAAAATATCCAACAAAACACATCTCTGAAAAAATAGGCCAACACGCAGCATAATTTTTTACCCGTTAAAAGGAGTGAGATCATAAATAATATAACCAAGTCATCCGGAATATTTTCTCTCTACCGGAGCATCGTATGTGACGTGGTCACACTTTTGAGTCCGCGCGACCGCCAGATTGAAACACAAATCTACAATTCAATACTATTTTATTTTCTGTCATGCTAAGTTAAAGTTAAATAAGTCTAAGTTCCACATATCTGTAATTATTTTGACTTGGCCGTTACAGTAACATTAGATTACAGTTAAAGGTGATTTCGAACTGGTCAAACGCGGCACTAAGTAGTATCCGGCTACGACTTGGCTGGGGCACTACTGTGTCCCCAGAAGAACATAGTTTTTTTTTTCAAATGTTTGATTTCGAAACAACACATGCTTGTCGGTTCGAACAAATTGTGTGAATAAAAAAATACTTGAATCGATAGAGTTAGAATTTCTGAAATGAATACCTAATAAAAAATGGGTCAATTCGAATTCTCCCGAAATTAATAAACACGCGCCTAAAAATGTGTCAAAAGTTTGATTTCGAAACAACACATACTTGTCAGCTCAACAAAACTGTGTGAATAAAAAAATACTTGAATCGATAGAGTTAGATTTTCTGTAATGAATATCTAATAAAAAGTGCGTCTATTCGAATTCTTCCGAAATTAATAAACACACGCCTAAAAATGTGTCAAAAGTTTGATTTCGAAACAACACATACTTGTCGGTTCAACAAAACTGTGTGAATAACAAAATACTTGAATCGATAGTTAGATTTTCTAAAATTACTATCTAATAAAAAGTGCGTCGTTCGAATTCTTCCGAAATTAATAAACACACGCCTAAAAATGTGTTAAAAGTTTGATTTCGAAACAACACATACTTGTCGGTTCGACAAAATTGTGTGAATGAATAACAAAATACTTGAATCGGTAGAGTTAGAATTTCTGAAATGAATACCTAATAAAAAGTGGGTCAATTCGAATTCCCCCGTAATTATTAACACACGCCTAAAAATGTGCGAATCTGCCAAGTTAAATCGAGCCCATAACTCAGTATTAAAATAACAAATGCGGGCCATAGCTCGGACCACAATGAATAACAAGTCCCGTAATGGATTCACAAAAAGTTGACGCCTCGCCTCATTCGCAATTCCGCCCTACGGATTATAAATTCGGCGATGTCTCTAAACTTTAACAACTTGCTCCTCTCGAACAATCGACTCCACTGTGCAGCTGTCGGTGTTTACCTTGCGATTGTTGGGGGAATTCTCGCGTTTTGTCTGTTTGAATGTACCGAGTTGTTGGAAAACTGGGCAACCAGTTTTGATTAAGCGGTCCCGTCCTTGGTTGGTCGGTTTAACAAAGGAGTTATAGTCTTTACTGGACTGAATAAACTTTATCTGATAATATTTTGTCTAATTAAGTACATCTTCACAATCACAACTCACTTGTTGCTTGCACGTCGGTTGTCCCGTGGAACTGTATGACTAAAAACCTCTCATATAAACGAGAAGGCTCGTGCTCAGCTGCAGTGGGATATTAAAAGGGGATGTAGAAGTAAACCCGTTTCTAAAGAGATAAGGACCTATAATATTACCCTGCGGAATACAATGACGTAACTTTAATAAAAATCAACAACAATTATTATCTTTTACTCGAAGTACGCTCAATTACAAGACATTTAATAAACCAACTTCAAACAAGTTGCCAATAACAAACTTGGTGCAATCAAGTTTCCGCGCGACGATATCAAACGTCTCAACCTGATCTGAGAGATCTTCAAACTATTTCGTAGTTGATTCGCTAGTTGGCACGCTCCGCCGCCGCCCCCCCCGTGCCGGTGGTGTCGAGAGTTCTATCGGGGGCAATCAGTGTAAACAATTGATTTAACTAAGTATTGTTTTGGCCGAGCGCCGGGCGGTCAGACAACTTCGGGTCGAAGCGGGTGGAGAATGCGATGGAGATTCAATCTAGACTCTAGTCTAGTCGTCCAGTCTATCCTGTAGTCTGCCCCGATTGGTCATTGTTGCACTGAACAAAACATGTTACCTCTACCAACAAATCACAGAGAATAGAACCGCGCTATTACGTTGTCTTGTAAGATAATGTCTTTGCTGAAAATGACTACAATAAGACTGACGAGAAGATGTAGGTCTACAAACGTGCTTTGAAACTTCTTATCGAGGTAACCTTTAGCCGTGCGGAATTATGAAATTCGTGATCTATCAGATAATAGTTAGCAAAATTTTCGACTTCATCTCCATACTTCTCAAACTTCTATAAATGCCTTCAGGTCACGTTCCTCAGTTAGAACCCGACGCCTCCCAGGCGAGTAAGACTAGTGCACGATATCTTGACTCTGTCCAATACCTTAGCTAGATAACCTTACAGGTGGATCAAATGAAGAATATGAACAGAGATATCATTAACGCACCTCATTCGAATACATTAGCTTTTTCGTATATACACTCCCGCATAAGTCTTAGCACGATCTGCCAGCACGAATGTTCTAATTTTGAACACTAATGGAATTAATTAGAGGGTCAATACTCAGTAACTAAAAATAGAATTACTAAAACGAATTCAATAGAGGTTAGAAATCATTTACAGATTGCATCTCACCACAGTTATTCGAAGTAATAGATTTTTGCCACTGCATGCCCGAATATTGACCACAAGCGTGTCAAAGCGCAATTTTCTTGTCCTATTTTAAAACCACGAAGCTCAAAACAATTTGCGTTCAAGTTTATTAAACCGCAAATGCCAACGAGTTATGCAACTCGCATAAGCCACCACACAAATCTAACTCTCTAGCGATCTTAACTTGCACTGTATGCTCGGGGACTAAATACAAACTACATTACAAACTAACAGAGCCACGGTGTTACCTCGAAATTTCTTCAAGGCGAGCACAACCATCCCAAAACCAATTACGAAACTTTAATATTCCGTGAACCTAACAAGAATGTACGAGCGAGCAGTGGTGGCGGCGGGCGACATGGGACGACCAAGTTGTGACTTTTAAAACGCATCAAACTGTGAGTTGTGGCGCTCATACATGGATCTGAATAATCTCCGACGGCGTTCAGAGTTTAAGTGATCTAGTTGTCGTAGGTAGATTGTTCAGGAATCCAGGGGGCATAAATCGTTGGCTACCGACTGATCCGCTAAATTGGAAACAGTATTCTTTGCTCTTTTTTTTAAATTACACTGGCTGCCGAAACCTAAAGATCGCATTGGAGAAGACCACTCGCGAGAAACATTAGGAGAAGTACGTTGTCGATAGTCTTAGAATGCACATATTTTTATTTTTTTCATTTAATGCGCGACGAATGGCGCCAATTAACCCAGAAGTGCAATACTGGTCGGACAGGTGCCTTTTCACGGCCCTCTTGAAGGACTCGAGACTGTACCTACTTGGAGGGAAATATATGGGCAGGGAGAGCGTTCCAGAGTATAAAGGTTCTGTAGTTAAAAATCTACAGGACAGATTGGTCCGCATCCTCGGCATGGTGTAGGGAAGAAAGTGCGCGTACGCACTCTCCACGGAATAAGCGATAGAGCACATTTCGGAAGCCGACATTCCAACGGAGTTGCAGTGGTTCTAGATCGTGGGACACTTCGGGGTCATCCACTTAGTCGCACGGGCGGCCGGCGTGATGCTGTATCGAGTCCAACGACCCAACGGCTTAAGTTGGTATTTGGCTGAGACATCCCACGGGTGCGAGCAGAACTCCAAGCATGTTCTAATCTGCAAGTTATACAAACAATACAAAAGCAGCCATTGGCATCCGTGAAGTACGGTCGCATCATGTTAATACGCCCATCTTTTAAGAAGCCAATTTGGCCTTACCATCGATACGGCGCAGTAAGTTTAGAATATATGGCCGAAAGATATGGCACATAACACTACCATTTAGTACCAAACGATATTAATTTGTGTTGTAAAACCAGAAACAGTCTGCAGCAACACTTACGACCAGTTTCCCCGGGTCTGAAGGGGTCTATCCACAAGATCCCTTAGCGGATCTCACATAGCGCATGTCTGCGAGTTGGAAATAACTTTACGAGATTGCGCCCGCATTAGAGCTATTGCACGATTTCATTTAGGCTTTATGAGTTCCGAAGAGTTGGTTGGCATTTTTGCTTAATAGCTTGAGTTGAGATGTATGTCTGAAGTTTCGGTTTATTTGTAGCAATAGAGAACATTGATGAATTTAAGGAAATGTTAAACTTGTATTTGGATAAAAGGTGGACTTAATGCTGATATAGCCAACTTAGGGGCCAGGATAGTACAAGTAGGTGTAAAAAAATACAGTATATTAGAATTAAATGAAAAAAAAATAAGACCTATCTATGTATATTTGTAAGCTGCATGCACTCCGCCATCGGAGAGAAGTGATTTCACTTCGTGTCTTCAACAAGCTATTCCATGGAGATTTTGAGAACTCGCTACACGGCTGGATTCTCTCTTCTTCTTTCTACCATCGATCCACCCGTAGGGAGCGTAGAATCCATCCATTTGTCGTCGACGTGCCGAAATGTCGAACAGAGCGGTTCGACAACTCATGTATAATACGCACGTCCAACATGCGGAATCAACCCCTGCGGAGACCTTTTTAAGTTCACCTAACATTGGGGCTTTCGAGAGTAGGGCCAACAAGCATTTGTTGAGTCGGCGTGGTCCTCAACCCCGCGCTGTATCCGGCTCCATCGATGCTGTAAGCACGACTGGAGTAGAAGGCCGTGCAACTATAAAATAAAATAAAAATTATACACAAAAACACACAGAACACATATGATCAAGCTCTTGTAATATACGTAATACTAATATAAAAAATACGCATATACTTACATAAACATTTACTTAAGTAAATAAATATATCAAACTTGATTAATTATGTGTTTTTTTAACCTGTTCATTCTGTTGCAGTATGAATATTTAATACTTTCTCGCAATCATGCGAAAACGGCAGACTTCTTAATATTTATTTTTAAATCAGGCATGCACGTTAGAATTTTAAAAATGTATTATAATTTCAAGCAAAAAAATATATGAACTAAAGTTAGGGTACAGAAGCTTAGTTGTCACTACGCCCTAGTTAGATTAGTTGTGATCACTCAAAAGTTATAGCGCATCCCCAAGACCGATTTAGGCGCACCTAGTTACACCCCGATCTCCGAGGGGGTTATAGTTACACCCCGAACCCCGAGGGGGTTGAGGGCCTATATTTGGATTCAAAATTTACGTAAGAATACGCATCGACTGTAAATGGTTCATACTCACAGAGCAACTGCATGTTCGTTTCATCCTTTTTACGCAGAATCGATGGACTGGTGAGTCGTTCGAAATGTAGACGTTTATTCAGTCAGCGTGTCCTGTTCAGGTTCTCGTTGGGATGTACATACAATAATACGCAACATCTTCTTTCATTCACTTCCGAATATGAACAAGCGCCTACCAAGTACCAACAACTCAGTATAGATAAAATCACAATGAATTCGAATTGTTTTCAGAAAATTGGATCAGACACTGAAGTTTCTAGTACTACTTCATAGCCTTTTTATTAAACATTTAATGTTTCTACAATGTTCTCAACTCCCTTCGTCTCTGCTGCTTAAGAAGAAGCCTAACGTCTTCCTCGCCATTGCGATCAGGAAGCGAGCGATAGTGCTTATTCGCCGGGATTTACGACTGGCAACAGTCGCCGGTACGGAACGACGACGCCGCCATGTGGCCGGTGTAACTCTTCTGCAGTTTTCATTATTTCAGTTGGATGGCTCGCGACAAAGAATAGCGATGGGAAAATATTGTTAGGGTTGTAGTCGATGCGTTATATTTAATTTCAAATTTATAATCCAGCACTCAAAATCCTCATTCATTATTCAATAGCAACTGTAAAATGGTAAACAAAAAATGGTAGTATTTCTCAGTCCCGCAACGGCACTTAAAAATGTGGGTGTGGTGACGAGCCAAATCGCTGTGCAGCTCGACCGTTCGTGTTCTTTTGTCGTCGGGAACACACGCTCATTCCGGTAGCAAACGTGTGTAAAACATCGCGCTGCATAGAGATGTACCAGTCGCACCGGTGAGTATTTAAAATAATTTGTAAAATGTTAGTGTGTTTCATGAGCGGCTAATGCCGTATGTTTGAAGACGTATTCACCTAAAAGTAGAGCTCGTCCGAATATATGGTAGTCAAGATATAAGTAGGCTTAATTAATTTGAAAAATCTCTAAGTTTATTTAGAAATTCCATTCATTTGTAATACCAGTTTATTCACATAGTTTTGTAAAAGATCATAGTCACGATGACGATAAAAAAATATTAATTCTCACTATTATTTGGTAACAGTTAATCAACCTTATTAATAGACAATTCTACACAACTTGTAAATGTGTTTTAAAATATTACTCATGTGAATATTATGCTCATCACAATAAAAAATAAAAAAAGTCGCATAATTCCCAAAAAATCGATGTATATCTTAATAATGAAGTTTGCGCAAAAACACTACACGACGTGTCATCAGTCAATAAAGCCGTACAAAACATACACAAAATGAACGCAAAAGTGACCACTTCCAATGAAAATATCAACAGATGACGTGATGGGCCGTTTTCGGTCACCTGAATTTTTGCTTAAATTTGAAATTTTCTTTTCTGAAATTTAATATATGATCGACGACTAAAAATAAATAAAACACGGTAATTTCTGTTGTCCTAACAAGTAATACTGACATTTAAACAAGTTACTTGGTAAGCTTTGTATATCAGTAGAATACAGTGTTCGGAAAATAAAACAATTTCATTATCAATATAAACACTTAGTTGACGTTGACTTTAAAGTCGACTTCAATGATATCGATAGCCACAGATCATCGAAAATGCGGACATCACTGTTTGCGCGTGACGCGTCACTTCCACGCCGGCTGCGAGCGACACGACTGTCGCAGATTCTCCATTTTCACTATTTTTAGACTTTCAGGCTTTACTGAATTTGTAGAGGAGAAATTAGAATTTCACCTGCCCAGTCGCTACAGTGTGGCGGGTGTGATACACGTAGTGAAAATTGTATTAAAAATTAGTGGAAATATAGCCTGGTGACGTACATCAATGGAAGAGATTGCCTCCGGCAATAAGTCCGCCTTCTGCTAAGCAGTAAAGTCTATATTTATTTATTTATTTTTATTTATCAATCGAGATGAGCATAATGGTTGCTGTGCTATAGTACAAAACGCAGCACAACAACGACTTTCAGCATAAGGAATTCCCGTAGTATCTGAGGAAGGCCGTGATGTGACTGGCGAAAGGTCGACCTATAAATCAAATTCAAGTAGTCAATCAGTTCATTTGAAATAAATGCGATAAAAAAATTACATAAATAGTGCCACGCCTGTGTCCCAGTGGGGTAGGCAGGGACAACGGATCTCCACGTGCCACGACCTTTACACACCTCTGCGGCTTCTTGCAATCTCATAATATTCTTTATACTTCACAGTTTCTCAATCTGTCTTTCATGCTGACTCCACACATACTCCTCAACGCGCGCATTTCCACAGTATTCATTCTGCTTTAGTGCTTCGTCTGCTATACCCAACTTTCAGTCCCGTACATCAGTGTAGGGGTCAACACTCCACCATGGGCGGCCAAACGTGCCCTAATGGACATACTTTGGCTGCTCATAATTGCGTGCAAGGCCTAATTCACTGGATCTCCATCTATTACTCTCTTTTTCACATTTTCCATCTCGTGTGGACATATTCCCCAGATATAAAAATTCGCTCACTTGGTCCAGCCTCTCATCCCTTATTGCATTCGGACATCATTTCATTCCTCTCCAGTACCATTACTTTCGTCTAGTTTACATTCACTTTCACCGCTTTTATTTTAAATGCTTCCACCACACACAATATTAACCATGTCCTGCAATTCGTCCACCGACGAAGCAAGGATCACTTGATCGACGGCGTATAAGAGGCACTTCACAACTAACTCACTCAATCTTAGTCCACAATCATATTCTTTTAGATAAGCCATGGTGACTCCACACACCTCCGTCTGACGCGAAAAAAATTATAATAACAGTAAGTGTCAGTGAGTCTACAGTGTAAGATTTTTTAAATCCAGATTTTTTTATATTTTTTTTTTATGGAAACTGACACGAATCTAATGCTACATCACCTAATGCACCGGTTCTGGCACCAGTAACGTCAGCCCCAAACAAGATATACTCGTATTGTGTAGGTGCCATGACAGCGCTTCCCTCACATAGAGATGCCTGCATTGAACTGAACTGAAAATCATAGACGTAATAATAAGTATAGATATTAATTTAATAATCCATACTAAAATAAATGTAGACGATTGGAACTGTAGACGTTCTTGATGGCACTCTATTACGGAAAATACGAAATATGTTTCAAAGCATCTTCGACCGGTCTTCATTCAGTGCGGTGGCACTTACGCGGTTTTAAGGAGTGGGAAGGAACCTAGAGTGTAGAATGTATTGCAAACATATAGGTAATCATTGATTTCTTGTAAGTACGAAGCTCGACTTTCGGCCTTATTACACTGAATTGCAAGTGAAAATTTCAAATAGCTGCAGCACGAACAAAATTATCACTTAGCCTTATTGCTCAGAACTTGTGCGAGATGAAAATATTTACAGTAAGACAGTTAAAGCTTTATCCACAGCGCATTTGCAACAATAATAGACATACCGTCTGCATTTCCACTGTAAGCACTAAAGCTAAAATCTGCATAGACTCTAAGCACTAAGAGCACTGTAAAAATGCGCCCGCCGTTATCACATGTGAGTATATGGAGTAATTTACAGTCGTGGAGGAGTAAAATACGGCGGTGAAAGCCGGAAGCGGGGGCGAGCTGGGGGCGCCAGGAAATGGCCCAGGCGCGCGTCCTGTCTCGCCGGGATACGTACGATAAAGTCGAAGTACTCGATCGTCATAATAAACAAGGATGTGGCAGTTATAAATAATCGTAGGATAATTTTGAAGTGAAACTTCTTCAGGCGCGGTTGGGAAATTGAACTGGATGCAAAGAAAAGGGAAACGCTGGAAGTATCATTTCTAACGTGCGATTGTCAAGTATTTCGTTGCATCGTAGAAGGCTTACATGTGTAATGTTACATTTCGGTAAACCGAGACGTGAAATAATCTTAGACTAGCTGACAAGACATTGTAATTTAAGAAAGAAGAAGAAGCAGAAGAATTACTTTTAAAATAACTCCGGCTACTTTCCTGAACTGGATAGAAAACACGTACTATTTACATTCTTATACGTTTCAAACAACATGTTTTCAGTGCTATGCCAAAAATAACAATTCGAGTGGGTAAACCCTACCACCTAATACGGTAAAGGAAATTTCTCGTGAAGGCCTTCATCGGTCCTTAAGCTAACAAGATCTCATGTTGTCAATATAAAACAATCACTTCACAAAGAAATAATATAATGTGTTTTCTAAAATTTAACTTAATTTACTTCATAGCTCCGGTCGAACTTAGACGCGCCAATGCTAGTCAACACGTCAAGTATGGTGAATTCCACTAATGCCAGAGATGCTGTGCAATAAAAATGAAGTGCTTCCCGTCCAGCAATTATTATTGCTATTATTGCTATTGTTATTATTGATTGCAATTATTATTGCTATTATATATTGTGTGTGGTTATTATTATTAATTACCACACTCGCAATATGAAATGAAATGTTTGTCTCGCCGATAGACGGCAAGATTAGATCGACCAATATATCTACGCCGACAATAATTTGATAAATAATAGTAGATCCTCCTCATAACCCAAAGGTTGACTGTCAGAAAACACTTAGTAACAATAGCGTTAAGTCCGCCTCTTTGCGATATCTGTTCATCTGTACAATTTCTGTCTATATATTTATCTATCCTTTCGACCAGTTCTCTTTTTTCAACCAGGTTCGACCAATTAGTCGACCTATGGTGCGGCTGTTCGCGACAGTGTTTTTGTTGCAAACTCACGGGTACTAAGTGCGGACTGAATCACCTGGTCTGGTGATTAGCAGCTTGCTTCCTGAGCCAGTGTGTTGTTGTACAGCGTCTTGGCTACAAACTTGGAAAATTTCATTTTGTACAACATTGTTGGGGGTTTCTCTGTTATTGTATTTGTATGTTTTTGAATGCTGAAAATTACCTCTCTAGAAAATTAGAAAAATTGCTGCATTACCTTTTGGATCGCGATACTCAGAATTTCCCGCATTTACTCGTCTTTGCAAGAATGCATTACACCAAAATTATCACATGCACATAATTAGTATTACCAGGTGCGTGACAGAGTTCCCACGAGATATAGATGGCGCCACCAATCGACTTACGTTGCGTAGTAAAACTGCGAATAAAAATGAATATTTTGAAATGTTTTGAATGAGAATGAGTTTTACCGAAAAGAAGACCCTGCCCAATCGTTACGTTAGGCTAACAATCTTGGGTCCTTCAAACGTAGTGTGAAGGTGCACCTATGTCCGGCCGGCATGGCACTCCAGGACCCATGTAAGTCGGAGTGCCTATGGGCGTCATATGCCGCGCTTAACATAAAAAGAAATCGATTTCCAGACCCAAAAGCTCCTAATCCGTGAATTTCACCAAAATCGTTAGTCGTTTCTGAGAAACCGTTTGCAAATATACATATATATAGGTATACAATTTTAGCTCATTTAAAGTCATAGGATTTAAATTTTAGATATAAACATTAATACAATAGCGCACAAGAAACAATTCGAACTGTAAACGGAAACCATCTTATTTCCCTGCAACTAATCGCCACTTTAGTCAACTGTTAAGTCCTATATAATCCACTCACAGGCAGTATATTCAGGAATGGAATAAGGAGCTGGCTAAGTTAGCGCTTCGAGTCTTAAGTCTTAACAAAGTTAGAGTCAAGCCACCAAGTTAGAGGCAGCGGCATGCTCCCGCGTCCCGCCATCGATATAGAAATATGGACGTCACGCAAAATAAAACAAATTTACTCAAGGCAAACCATGCAGCTCTGCATGGGTTTTAAAATAACTTAAATAAAACGTATATTGGAAAAACATCTTATGCTCTATGAGACAGCAGTAACACTAAAATTAGATATATAGGATAATTTTTTTGAAATAAGTATAAAACAATAAAACAAAATTATTAAACTTAATTCTACAATAAAGTTACTTACAATTAAAAATACACTACATTTATTTAACTAAATTAAATACAACTACATATATCTAAAAGAAAATAACGAAAATAACGCAGCAGCACAAATTTTTCCAGTGTTAATTCATGTCACCTGCAGTGTTCAAATTATTTTAAATTTGCACTTTGCATCATCACTTAGTATGCTTAAGGTAAAACTCTTAGAGCATTTTATAGAACATATAAATAGCGATTTATTTCCATACATTGTTCTTTCGATGGATTTTTCAACTTGCATGTTGCGACGGGCATTACTTTAGACGGAATTGGGATATTGAATTTTAATAGAGAGAATGCATTGTGGTTGGGGAAACTGATTTTCAGTAACTTTATCGCGGTTTTTTATTAATTCCGCGTCGCTCCGGTAAAGGAAAACACCGCCAGAAAACATTATTTGAAGTATGTTTTATTGTCTTGGGTGTGGCTGTAATTGCTTGTTCATTACTAACGGTTTTATTTGTAGTAATGTTAGAGAATCGGTCCAACTAATTTTTTTTTTAATCTGAATAAATATTTTGTTTCGGATGATTTCTCCACTAGATTTACCCGCCCACCTATGATTTCCTTCAACTCCGTAACTTCCGCGTTTTCCGTCCCAATAAGCAAACAAGGAACATAGATGTTTTGATTTAAAATATGAACACACTCGCACTATGCTTGCACGACCATTTTCTTATGTGCTTTCATTATCCATACATATAATTTTACAATACATCCTTTCATTACAATCATGAAAAATCCTCACAAAACAGGGCTGCTGGGCGGCGGAAGAGCAGAAGGGTGGTAGAGCGTCAGGGCGGTAGGACGCTAGAACGGTGGGCGGGGGAGGGGGCGGGACGCGACCGGATGCGGAAACGAAGCCATTCACAAAGCCTAATGAGAGCGCAGTCAATGGCATCGCTAACCTACATGCGCAGATCGATGCGAAGAGCCTTACAACCCACGAACCGTCATCCGATAATGATCGCGATACCAGTGACGAAGTTCTCCCTCTATAAAAATACAAATCGAGATCCCATAGCTGAAATCCAAGCCGCGTTTCGCGGGTTGAATTTCTGGAAAAAAACTGAAAATGAAGAAATAAATAAATCGGAACCAGAGAATTTGAATCCATAATGATACGTTAATTATCTGTATTCTTTTGTAATTTCTATGCTTAATTCACGTGTAACGTAAAATTTAAAATGTAACAATATAAAAATTTTAATGTAACAGCCTGTAATTGAGAACTGATAGGTTTTAACATATTAGCCCTGCGCATAATCACAATACATGTGCCGTTCGTCGTTGAGGAGTTCCGTGGAGTGCCTTCGAAGCCCGCGTCAGATTCTGATTAAATTCGTATGGTGGCCCCATATGAATTTAATCAGAATAATGCACGAGATTATAACTCTTTAAGGCGCTTTAGGAACGCTAAAGCTGGCTGTTTGGAAATGACCCAACTATAACTAGATCGGTCTAAGGGCTGAAGACTACTGCAAAATCCCAATAGATATAGCTGACTATCTGTAACTAGCGATGAAACTATAACCAAGTATGCGCCGTCCCTATTACAGGTTCGCTTATAACTTGAAAACGACTCAATCAATTGATATGGAGTTTTTGCTGACGTATTTTGTAGCAACAGAGGGTGGTTTTTAGCTACGTGCCGTCGCGGTATTATTTCGGGGGTCTTAGTAGTAAGCAAATATTAAGCCGCGTAGGCATTGAGCCGTGGGCGCTGTTCGATTATTCATCACTGTGTAAACAAAATGTTCATTTATTTTCTGAGTTAACTTTCGAAGGAACTTTTAAAACGTATAGTTTGTATAAGAAATGGTAAAATTTTACGACATAAATTATGTGCTCCATAGACAACAAATAGGTTTCAAAGTTTCAGTTTTTTGCAGTACTTTCCAGCTCTTAGACTGGTCCTGTTATATTGTGGTACATTTTCAGTGCTGCAAACAGTTTGTTCATAAAGCATCAAGCAAACAAAATTCGTCCGTCAGTGTTTTCGTCTTTCGGTTCTCTTCCTTTGAATTCCGCTGTCATACTGCGGTGGTAATGAATGCTATTCACCTGATTGCACATGTGACAATTATTGATTCCCGTAAGAAGTATGAGTACGGAAATAAAATAAAATTTTGAGAGCGCTTGATATTTTATGATTGCATTTCCTGAAGAGCGATTTCTGAGGCTCGAGTGTTTTGTATCTGGAGAGAAATCTAATCTTATCTAACGTAACGTAACGTAACCTAACCTTACGTATCCTAACCTAATCTAACCTAACATAACCTGCTACATCGTCGAATTAACCTAATATATGTAGCGAATGTGGACGGAAGGGTCGAACGGAGCCGCCCTTAGCAGAACATAACATGACCAAAAAGGGCAAGTTCGCAGCACCCGTAAAAAGCGCGCATGTGTAAAGCGATATATGACTGCGGATGAAGCAAAGGATCTACGTTAGTCCAGGAATTATAGCTTTTAGGGTCAGAAAAATTAATTCATAACATCTGACGACTGATTTCGGTTCCTAAGACAGTGCACTATCACCGGAAACAAAGTCC
>WYDE02204987.1:0-16057 GCA_009867175.2 Adela reaumurella
TATAGCTTCATAATTCTTACAGTAAACACATTTTCAGTTTTCTAATTCTATAGGAAAATAGTAATTGGTCTTGTAAACTAAATTGATTTAGATTTTGAATCAATTCCACAAAATGAGGATGTGAGAAACTAAGGTTTTTTTGTATGGAGTGCGAGTGATGAAGCGTCCTCTTAAGAATTTAGTGTGGCAATCAGAAATGGTCATGGTGAGACTTTAGTACTTCATGCTCGTATTTCCGAAGATTAGCGCCTAAGCTAGCGCTCTTAAGAGTGTTACCAACGCAGTTTGTACTCATTTCAAGAAGGCGCGTAAATAGAACTTTAAATAATTAATAATACAAATTTCAAGAAGTATAATGAAAATTCAGGAAAGCTAATTTATCAGTATTGAGCTGAGTGCTGGCATGGCAACACCTACATAACTCTAGGTGTTTAGGCTGACGTCACTGGTACCAAAAGAACTGATGCATTAGGTGATGTAGCCATCCGTATCCGTTTCCATAAATAAAAAATCAGTAGGTCTGCATCTGTAATATGAGATGTTGTATGTTAGTCTGTGCCATTCCGTCTGATTGAGCTATAATTTCCCAAATGTTACGATTTTAGTATGCTTTCTAAATTATTATAGCTCAATCAGAATGGCACAGATGGGCATAAAATATTGCATATTACAGATATATCACTTTTCTGAATTTTCATTACACTTCTTGAAATGTGAGTTATTAATTATTTCATGTTTTATTTACGCACCTTCTTAAGATGGGTTTAATCTGCGTTTGTCACCTTAATGTTAAAATTTTCGTAATTTTAACCTATTCTGTTCAGTTTGTGGTTTCATGTCGCGACAGATGTATCACACTAAAAAGTATCTACATATTTTTTTTATGGAAACTATTAAGCGTGGCCACACCACCCCACTGCACCAGTTTGGCACCAGTGATGTCAGCGTCCGCCCAATACATCTTGGTGAACTCCTTTCTTCTAATCGAGCCGCCTGCACTGAACCGGACGGAAAACACGAACAAATTTTTCTTCATCATGGCCGGTACCTATATAGTTACAGACCAGCGAAACCCAATTCCGTGGGTGGGGTAGTATCAAATTACCAATCCGGGCAGGTTAAGCTCTACCACATAGTAAGGAGAGGGAAGGGACCTACAGTTCCAGTATCTTATACAGGATCTTTCATTAAGCGCTTCCTATCTTTAAATTTAATTAAAACAAAGTGTAAGTGAGATATCATCGAATGTTTTATTCGTTCGTTAGATTATGTGTGGAATATAACATCACCCTTGATTCTGGCGTATAAATCAGGCTAGACCGATGGCATGGGTTATGTTGACTTTGAGGGCCGCTGTGGTTTGTGGCTTATTTGCATAGACCTGCGACTTAAGAGAACCCCACAAGAAAAAGTCAAACGGGGTCAAATAGCACGATCTCTGTGGCCAGCTCACATCACCTCCATGTGAGATGACCATGCCCTCAAATCGCTCGTGCAGAATGTCCATGAGCTGTGTGGCACATAGCGCCGTCCTGTTGAAACCACTTGTCGTTGGTGTCCATATCATCCAATTCAGGACATACGAAGTTGGTAATCATCGATCGCATATAGCGCTCGCCGTTGACGATTATTGCTGTAAAATGGACGAAGCGCACTCAACGTTGCCCGAACAGAACACCCATTTTGATAAAACAATTTATTATTTACACGTGTTGTTGAACGCTATATCCGTCCATGGTGATTTGGCAAAACAGACTGAATATATGACAGCCAATTTGACAGATGTAGCTTCAACAAGATGGCCGCTATCAACAGTCAAAGTCCCTATTGGACATAATATGCGCTATGTTCATAATGGGTATAATTATGAACGTAACAAAAGTAGCGTAACAAACAAACACTCCAAGGACAATACAATTTCAAATTATTTGGTCCTCACTCACGAAACATCGTCACAAGAGATGAGAACAAACACACAAATCTCACAAATTCCTCAACAAACGCAGCTGCAGATGAAACGACAGCGAAATTCTTCCCGACGGGGTCTAATTTAGACTCGTTTTAAAAATACTGAAGCTGACATTGAGGATTTGTTAAAAATATCGCGCGGGGCCGCCAGAGTCGACGGCCATCGTATTTTTGAGCTGGCGTAAATCATCACAGAATTTCTATTCCTGGGTTTGACGACACAACGGCCTGGTCGCGAGCAGAAGCGCGCAAACTCATAATTATATTAGTACCTACGCTTGGACACGTATTCTATCGATATGTGTATTATGAAGTTTAGTAACGCTTGATAATGATTGCAGGCATTGCGGGCTATAATACTCAAGGACGCGGGTTCGAATCCCGCTCCGGACATCACGTTGAACAGCTATTTTTTGTTTGTATTTTTCAAAGTTAATTTAGGTATCTGGTGGATTGATTCTGCAGCGTTACTTCACAATATAAATATATTAAAGAAATCGTCAACGACTGAATCGTTAAAAAAAACTAACACGCATATACTATCTACTGCATCACATCAGATATTCTCATTGTAGAAAATTCAACATTCAAAAAACATTTGGGACAACGTTCCAGCGACTGAGTGCATTTACGTTTGAAATTGTAATTAAACTTAACTTAAGACCCGATGTCTTTCATCTCTAGAGGGCGCATAAATAAAACTTTAAATAATTAATAACACAAATTTAAAGAAGAATAATGAAAATTCTTTCAGTTCGAATTCTCAGTAGGTGATTTAGCTGTAATATGAGATGATGTGTGTCAGTCTGTGATATTCCGATTGAGTTAGAATTTTTAAATATGAAGATTTTCGTATTATTTCAAAATGTGAGCTCAGTCGGTATAACACAGGCTGACATACATCATCTCATATTACAGCTAAATCACCTACCAAGAATTCGATTTGAAAGAATTTTCATTATTCTTCTTGTAATTTGTGTTATTAATTACCTATTTAAAGTTTTATTTACGCGCCTTCTTGAGCTGAAAGAAATCAGGTCGTAACCTGCTCTTAATGGATTCACTTTATCATTTAATATAAATTTCTCATTTGCACTGTTTAATTAATTAACTAAATACCTAATTAATTACCTATGTAAGCACATTGTAGTGTAGTGTAAAGGTTTACTGTGAGTTATTGCCTCCGGCAAGACGTAAGTCTTCTGCAAAGCAGAAAAGCTTAGATATATTTATTTAGTTTTTAATCACTCATACGTTTACCCTATGGCAAGTACGTGAGTGTAGTAGCACGTAATCAATGGTACTAAAGCCCCTTTTTTTTCAAGACGGACTAAAGTGACGTTTGCAGCGTTGCCACTTTCACACAAAATTTAAATAGTCATGTGGTCATGTCGATAATTTTGTCGCTTAATTCAATTTATCGGGCGGGAACCTCACGAAATACTCGAAGTGTAAAAAGCTCCTTGATTCACTCGCCCGAGTTGTTCACGCCCGAGTTGTTCACGCTCAAGTTTCCGCCTGGTTTAAACTATGCGTTTAGTACCTAAGCACTCGCGCGCTTAAATGGACTGAGGACTTTTTTATTGAAATAAAAAACATTATTCAATCGACAAAATTCAAAAACATTTTCATCGACTGCAATCAGTGTGAAGCTGGCATCGCTGTAATGTCAGTGAAATGTCATTTTAGCCCGTCTTGGAAAATAATGGACAGCAGACCCCCTGCTCCACTCCTTAAATTCTGAAAGTTCGTGCGAGGTTTTTAAATAAATAAAGGCGTGCGCTAACCAACTAGGCTACTCCACAACCCACTAGGCTACTCCGCAACCCGACCCGGTTTTTAGTTGGCTGTAGTAAGAATTACCTTTGCAGGTACGGGTTTATGGGCGACTAGTTCCTTTTCTTGACGTCTGAGGAACGTTTTCACATTTAATTATTCTTTGGAATGTGTGCTTGCAGCACGCAAGTTTAAATTTCGCGTGTACGTACCGACACGCGAACAACCTGTCAACTCGCTGGTCGATCGCATATCGAATGGTCCGATTCCGATATCGCGTGTTCGTTCGCTCGTTAATGTGATGTCGCTGCGTACGTATGGTACCTGCGTATAGTTGCAGCGCGCGCGTCTCGCGCGCATATTTCATCCGCGCCCGTTGTAGCGTGTAATTCTTTATTATTGTTTAGCTAGACATTGTAAACTCTTCGTGAACGCAAAACGTTCGTGTTGAATTTAAATTCACGCTTACAACAACGGGATCGTGTAATTATTCTACCATGCATCGATCTAACGGTAGTTGGGGCAGATAATTTCCTATTTACGGATAAATATAGATAAGCAGATGCGGAACTACCAGATGCTTTAATTATGAATAATATGAAGACAAATTTCGTAAAGCGATGTGTAGTCCGGATAGCTCAGTTGGTTAGAGCATTAAGGGCTATACTCAAGAACGCGGGTTCGAGTCCCGCTTCGGAACTTATGCATTGAATACTTATTTTTCTTTGTATTTTTCAAAGTTCATTTATCTGGTGCGTCGATTTCAGCGTTACTTCACAATATAAAAATTGCAAGTAAATCATCAACGACTGAATCGTTAAAAAAAACTATCACAATTGAAAATACTTTCACTTCCTGGCAACACCAAAACACACGGACTTACTTACACAGTAAATACTCACACACAAGGCGCGTATCGTCTTACAGGTGATTTCCTTCGGTACACTTCAAACCAGTGACACATGCGTAAATTTTTTATTGCGATTAGCTTAATTGCACCAAAAATGGGTAATTATATTAAAGAAAAACCAATTTTCAAATGTCATTATAAAAAGCGAAAAATTTTAATGTTTTATGCCAATAATTTGCACAAATTCACTTCGGAGTATTGTTGATAGGGCATTTAGTATTTATATACCTACCGGACAACACCAAATCTGTCATTGTTGTGACATAACATGTAAATAGTCAGACTATTATTCTCGTCTCTTTCCTGAAAACTGTTCCTATATATTTCTTATGCATTTTTTTTAATGTAAACTGACACGGATGGCTACATCACCTAATGCACAAGTTCTTCTGGTACCAGTGAAATCAGCCTAACACCTTGGTGGGTTAAGTAGGTGGTGTCATGTCAGCACTTCCCTTAATTCCAGTCGGCTACACTGAACTGGACGGAAAACACGAAATATGTTTTATAGTCGCTTCGACCTACCTTCATTCAGTGCGGTGGTTCCAACCCGGGCGGGCTTTAGCCTACCACTATGTAAAGGGAGGGAAGGGACCTACAGTTTAACGTGGATTCATTCGTGCAGAGCAGAGGTGTTAGGGATGGGTTGTTATCAAATATTTCAATTATTGGAAAATGCGAGTAGGTAGATTGTCAGATTAGCCGATCGGGCAAGAGCAAGCCTCTCAAGCGGGAGATGCTGGCTCGATCCTCACTGGGAGCACAATATTTATAACTTTAGAATTTGTGCTAACATGGCTGCTGACACTCCGGTGAAGGAAAAACCTCGTGAGGATACCCACTTCCAAGCCGGTTGGTCACCGTGCCATCGTCTCATATCATGTTTAAATGAGAGAGGCCTGTACCCAGCAGTGGGGCGAATAAAATGGCTGCAAAGGAGGTAGATTGTGCGGCGCGAAACTTGAACGCTCGCCGCCATACTAAAAGTATCGTTCTTTGATGACGAAACTGGTTTTGATTATCCCCAAATTCGGCCAGAGGAAATCACCTGTAAGACTATACGCATTACGCACCTTGCTTACACTCACGTTTTTGAGCTGCACATATAAATAGACGCTTGTTATTCCCAGTTAGCCTGCATCTAGCCACAACTCTTATAGTCCGGCATAGATCTTTTTGTGCGTGGAATTTCAACTGAACTAAACGGTCGCCATACCGAACGAATACTAAACGAAACGTTATGTCAGCGATAACGCGATAGTGTCGCCCCCAACCACGCACAAAAATATCTATGTCGGACTATACTAGAGTCCATTCACAGTTATTTTACCTCCGGGTTTAAAGTTCGATAATGCTTTTCTTCCCCAGCTTTGATTTCTTGGCATGATTTGATGACAATAATCACCGAAACAATGAGAACAAGCCGGGAACAACTGAACTGCACGATCATTACTTCTCTATTTTATTTTATATTTTTATACAGCTCTCAGAGGTAAATTAAGAGTGAATCCCGTATAATTTGTGTTAATGAATGATGGTGGCTCTCTCATTTATAACTATATAAAATGACACTAAATATATATATGGCACTAAATAAAAAGAGTTGTTATTTTTATGAAACCTTTTCAGTGAAGGAAAACACCGTGAGGAAACCTATACTTACACTAACAATACAAATGTGTTGTAGTGTATAAAGGTTGACTAGAAAGATTGCCTCCGGCAATTGGTTCGCCTTCTGCTAAGCAGAGAAGTCTATATGAATTTATTTATTTTATTTCATAGATTCATGCCTCTCTTTTGTATATCACACAATTGTGAATCGTGATGTAGGCCTAAGTCACTTCAATCCTTTTGGGCTAAAATGTCATGACAGAGTACATTGCTCTTTAAACAGTTTGTTATGAAATGATATTAACTAATTCCATTTAGTGATTTTAAATACAAATAAGTGCCTTAGCTTTACGCTGACGCAACAAACCCTAAGCATTGAAATAAAAAAGTATGGAAGCAAAAAGCCACTAAAAATCAGTCCTCGAAGTGTCTGCTGTAGAGGTAGACTCTTCGTTTTTAAGAGCTAGAGCTTTGGCGTGGCGGCTAGCCGTCAGCATTTCAAAAAGTGAAGTGGCTCCCGTCGCAGAGCTCAGTGAGCGGGTGCTGGGACGGTCCGGGGGGTGACGGGAATGGAAGACGGGGACCTTAGGCACCTTGCAACCATCTAGTGAAGAATAATAACACCACCTATTCTAGTGAAGTTCAAACCAAGAGGTTTACGAACTCTTTCCTAATACGAACGTCAAGATGTGGAGATCTTCATTTCTCCTAACGTTGGGGCCTTACAAATTTGGGTCGGCGTGGTGCTCGATCATGCACCGGTTTTCCGCTCAGGAGTCCAACGTCGAAATCCTGAAGTAAGATTATTTATTCTTTGTGCAATTCTATTTAACCGAGTAGTGGTCTCTTGGAACGAGCTACCATAAGTAATATAAAGTGCTATCTTAGTTTTATCACTGTTTTAAAAATGTACTTGACAATACATTTGAAAAAAATAAACAAGCAAACAAAAACCAAAAAGTAGATATACCTAATAAAAGTATGTAGGTAAAACTTTATAAGATGTATGCTAAAGTGCACTAAACGTGAAGTACACAAGGTGCTAGTGTACATAAATAATAACACAAATTTTTTTTTTAGGAAAAACTGAGTTTAGACATAGTGGACAAATTGTGAACTACTTTGTTTCCATTGTTCCGCATTACGCAGCTTCCATACTTTATTACTTGATGGCACTAAACATGTGTTCCACATCTTTGCCGCTAATTCATTAAAAAAATCATAATAATCTTTAAATTCACATTTTACTTTCAGAGCCTATCGCACAATACATAAATGTAACCAGAAGAGTATTACAAGCCAGACAATAAGATGGCCGTCGTATAACCATGACACTTTTGAGATATTCACCATAGAAAAGAATTATACGTAATATCCGTTCACAATTATTTCGCCTCTGGCTTTAAAATTGGTTAATGTTTCCCTTCCGCTGCTTTCTATCTTTTGGCATAATTTGATGATAATAATCGCCGATACAAAGAACCCGGTAGCAACTGAACTACATGATGGTCATGCAGTACTGTGTTATTGTATTATTTACAAAGATGTCTGAGGTACGATAACTGCGAACCACGACGTAGGAAAGAATAGTTACCGCACTCCCCAAAAAAAGTGACTCAAAAACGCAAGGCAATTTTTTAGTTCATGTGGTGGCCGCGTGCTGCGCTGGCGAAGCGGAGGCCTGACCCCACGGTAGCAACAGCGTAGCTTCTCACTTAGCGAGTAGTGAAGGCGGCTATGGCCTAGCGCGTACACACGTGTATTTTAACCTTTAGACTGGAAAGAGACAATGTGACTGCAAGAGATCTCGAATTTGTCTCTATTTCCGGTGTTAAGCATTCCAGGCGATAGGACTGTACAATCAAGGCCGGCCCCCGGGGAGACGCCAGCGCTGCGCGCGGCCACCACGGTAACTAGAAAATTTCATACATTTTTGCTTCACATTTGCAAGCAACCCGCTGTGGAGTGTGGCCACCATTTTGTCCAACATCGTGCTGTGAACGGACTATATACCAGAGTCAGCTCGTCGGAGAAATGACAGTCGGCTGTGATAATACATATAATTGTCTACAGTGCGTAGGTTAAATATCACAAAAGCGTCATGTTTATACTAAAGTACACCGGCAGTCAATAGTTTCAATATTCTAGCTAGCCTATTTTAAAATTCCCACTTGAAAATTGGCACACGAATACTTTCTTGATTAGCGGCCAATAAATGGGATTAATAGCATGGCTAACGGAATTTAATGACAGCTACTTTCATTGGAGCGTGTTGGCACAACCAGTTAACACTTTCGTTTAACCAAACGAAACCAACGAAACCAAACTTTCGTTTTCCTTGTTGTATGTCCTATTTTACATATAGTGGCGGTTCTTAACTGACATATAGGGGTAATTTTGCATATGATTCTGAACAAATCACCAGCTTTCATAAAAAAATATTTGTGGATTTTAATTTAGTTTTTTTTTTTTTTATAAAAAAAACTAAATTACAGGAAATACAGATAAATCCGAATGAAGAAATTCAGGTTAAGACCTGATTTCTGTCATCTCAAGAAAGTGCGTAACTAAAACTGTATATAATTAATATCACATATTACAAGAATAATTAAAATTCTTCTAGAGATGAATGACATCCGGTCTTAACAGGCCCTTAAGTCTTAATTCTAAGAGATTATTATGATATCAGTTCAATCCGGTGTAAACCATGCCATGCCAATACACTTTCTGTGTATGTGCACCATCACGTGAGTGGGGTCCACAGCGTCTACGGATCACAGAGTCCAACATAATATTGTTCTCCCCATACAAATTGCGGCACTTTTTTCTCTTCGTCTACCTTCACCATACCATTTTTCGCCCAGTACAAATTGCATCAGTTATTTCTCTTCGTCTACCTACACCATACTATTTTTCGCCCAGTACAAATTGCATCAGTTTTTTCTTTTCGTCTACCTATACCATACTATTTTTCGTCAAGTAAAAATTGCATCAGTTTTTTCTCTTCGTCTACACCATACATTTCACACGCTATACAAATTGCGTCAGTTTTAGCGTATTATCTAAAAGTATTTCAATAAGCTTCATACTTTTAAGCAGCCTATACAATTTTTTGCACCGCGGTCACTTCGTCTACAGCTCTGCTATATATATACATACGTCTAAATGTAGGTACGTTCATATAGGTGTAATTGAATGAACTACCTATATAACAATAGCAATAACCTATCTGACCGGTAGGCGCACTTTTCTATGGGCGACGAACAACCACCTCACCTCGTACAAACTCCGTCAAATATTGTACAACTCTGTAGACTCAGTGACCCATCGATGCATTTTTATATGGGGAAAGTTATATTGGTTTAAACGGATCGGCTAGTGTAGACCCAACGTAAAAACTGACGCGACTTCTATGGGTCGCAAAAATATATGGGTAAAATAATCGGATCGGTTCGTGTAGACCCAATGAAAAAAATTACGTGATTTATATGGGATGCAAAAATGTATGGGTAGACGAAGTGACCCGTAGACGCACTGAGCCGCTCCCCATCACGTACAGCAAGACTCTCTTCATATAGATTTTCTTATATCTACGTACGTATTAAAAAAAAATATAATTATATACGTAATCAGCAACTGTTTTTTAATAAAGTCTTACAGCAATAGTTGTTCAGTTTCATGCACAGAATCAAATTACACTTGTATAATGATTTCTAGATTGTGAGTGTGGTCAGTATTATAAAGTTTGAAAAACAAGGTGATTTCAAGAGCTGTCGCATTTTAAATTACCTGTACAGTCATTCAGTCATGCACTTCTGCAATGATACGTCTAAACGAGATTAAATTTGAATGTCTTTTTCACACAATGAGTGACTTCAACGAAATTACTTCCGATGTACCGTTATAAAAGTGGAAGTCTGTACTTCTCCAAAACATCAATGTTAAAAGGTGTCTAAGGCAGGATTTACTATGTGATTACTATAAGAATAGGATTGGCTGTTGACTAACTTAACTCGATCCGCGCGGAAAAGGACAGTCTGTACAACCTCAAGGGTTTACACTAGAAGCTTATTCATATTTTCAATTTCATACTTCTGCATGAAATGACAATTCCAGGTCTTTTACCTCTCCTTTTGTTGTTCTTGATGACCAATACACAACTGAATATATCATATAAGTGAATGTAATGTTCTTTTGGGAAATAAATGTTCTTTAAACACAATGTGATTTTTTTTCACTTTTTCATATAACTTTTAGCTAAAACAATGAGTTCTCTTGATAGTTCTTCAAAATACTGAACTTTATACACTTCCACACTTATAAGCAACTCGTTTTAAGCTCTAGAATGGTTCTTCCAATAAATATTTAGTTAAAACTAATTATTCTGTTTCTGTTTTTCTTAAATGTTTGATTTTGTATGTTAATTTTTTTTCCACACCTTCCTCAAGTATGGCTGACGTGAAATTAGTTTGACATTTCGTCACAAAATGGCGCTAGTTTCGTCATATTCTTATTTTAATCGTTATTTTAATTGTACATTAAGACAGTGCAGTTTCACTGCACTCGGGAAACTCGGGTCACTCGGGCAAGTGCTAGACCGGACTTAATTCATAATAACAACTATTGGAATAACCCCGTCTTGCAATTTTCCCTCAGTGTGATAATGTAATAATCCTAGTCTAAAATTATAAATGGTTTAGACAGAACCAATTATGGATGTATTTGTAAAGGGTGTAATTTAATTAACCAAGCCTTTCAAGGGGCTGGTCTGTCGCTCAAAATGAAGTACTATTGTTCTAAGAATTTTGGAATTTCGAGAAAAAATTTCAATTCCTCCATATATTTTGAGGTTAGGTTTTTTTTGGAAATGTATGAAAGAATATTTTCGGTTTTGTCACCGTAATTTCTACAAACTGACTCCCTGAAGGGCTACCGGTTCATTTAATGACCACCCTGTATAAACCCATTCAATAAAAATAGAACACGGGACTAATAATGATGGCGATAGCAATTTTACAATTTAAAACTAAGTGTCAGTACAAACTGTTGTGGTCGATACATAACAATAACATAAATTTGTAACGGAAGCATAGCTAAAGTAGAAGCCAGAATTAGAGATAGGTACCAATTTGACATTTAGTTTTGCACGAATGTTGCCACAATTCACCTAGTGCGGCACTAACCAATGTAAAAATTCAATACGATAGAATCAATGCGAATGAACGAACGAGCGTGGTTTACATGATGATCATAGTTTTTACGAAAAAGATCAAAAAGTTCTCCTGTCTTTCGTTTCGCTCTCGTTCATACACAGCAAAAATGGATATCGGTACCCCGACACTATTTAAAATTTGCCTTACCTGGCAACACTTTACGTGTCAAATTAGTATCTGAAATCCTGTTTTTACATTAGTGTAAATAAATAAATAAATATACTTTTCTGCTTAGCAGAAGGCGGACTTATTTCCGGAGGCAATCTCTTCCAGTCAACCTTTATACACTACAACACATTCGTATTGTTAGTGTATAGGTTTATTCGTGGTCTTTTCCTTCAACGGGGTGCAGTGTAATTTTGCGGACAAATTTTAACCAAGATATTAAAATCTGGAAAAATTGTGCGCATACCAGGCATCGAACCCACGACCTCTCGAGCAAGAGGCGTGCGCTCACCAACTAGGCTACTCCGCAACCCGCTAATGTAGTATGGTACATAACGAGAAAAATACGAAAGCTATCATTATTAAAATGGATTGGGTTGTAGTGACACCTATTGGCGAATAGTACTACACATCGCAACATGCTAAGAAAGCTCACAGATGGAATATACTCAAGTCTCCATACTAAGCGACACTTATAAAGTCTTCTCAAGTTGTAACAACTTCCAAACCGTAACCTACTGGGCATCACCTGAAGCAGAATCAGCGCTGCAACTACAAGCGGAGACCGTGGAAACTGAAAATCTTCCAAAACCACCACAAGTGACACGAACACGCAAACTTCAACATGGTAACGTAACATCGAGTATCGACCGCTTTTCAAAACCACCGCTGCATCAACAATCCATCTCATGCTATGTAGGCCTCTGATCAAGCAAGCCGAAATAGTATGCAGACAATGATGTCGCCCAATATCCTTACACAATGACAAGCAGCAACAGAAGCACAATGGCGTTCTAGGTCGCGTGGCAACCAGGGTACTGTGCCCGTAACTCTCGCTAACAAATCATGGTGTTCTACAACTGGCATGATCGACGTGTCAACAGTTCAAGACGTGGCCACTGCAAAACTGCTGGCCGAATCACAGCATCTACACATAGCATAGCTACAAATTACAACATGCTAAGCTCACAGATGGCGCTTATTCAAGTCGCCATACATAAATCCCGCTTATGAAGTCTCCTCAGAGTTTAGTATATAAATAAAAAACTCCAAACGTTACCTACTGAGCATCGCCCAAAGCAGAAGCAGCGCTGCAACTACAAGCGGAGATGGTGGAAACTGAAACTTCCACAAAAACTTCTAGTCCGGTCAAATCGCTTATGACCTAGGCAATATTTCAGATTGAATTAGGCTAGGCTGATTAAGTAGATAATTATAATAGGTCTTTACCTGTGAAATTGGAGATTTTTAAAACCACCATTTTCAGAATTAATTATCTTATATTATTAATTATTTTAGTAGGTTTATTTTTAGTTTATAATATTTTTATTTATAAGTTAGTATGTACTTTGTCATTTAATTAGTTATTTAGTTTTTAATTGTACGAGTAGGTATTAAACTGTTCACAACTTATCTATAGTATATATTATATTAATTATAGATAGTTTTTATATTGTTAAGTAACGCTGCAGTCGGTGCACCAGATAAATTAACTTTGAAAAATACAAAGAAAAATAACTGTCCAACATGTTGTCCGAAGCGGGACTCGAACCCGCGTCCTTGAGTATAGCCCTCAATGCTATACCAACTGAGCTACTCGGACTACATATCGGCTTACGAAATTCGTCTTCATATCATTCCTCGTTAATTCGTTAATGCATCTGGTGGTTCCGCTCGTGCCTGATAGATGGCGTTCGTTACTTAACATCTCTTTAGTGATGTCCTCGCTTTGAGCATGTTGACTGCATAGTTAGAATTTTACATCCAACGATATGCTACGATATGCACTACGTTAATTGTTTTTAATGTCAAAAAATCTCTTTTGTAAGACCCCGTAGAGCACTCGACAAAATAACTTATCATTATACAAGTTTGGTAGTTAGCTAGCTCCTATGGATAGTTTGTCGATTTTATAGCATCGTCGTCTTTCAGTGAAATCAGAATGCCCGCATTCATTTGTTAACTTTATATAATATTAACATATTATTATGTTAATTATTTAAATGAAATAGATAGAGGAAGACTGTAAAACCTTGGTGAATTAAGAGAAACAGATACATAGAAAATAGATGGATTTGATGGATGGATGGATGTATTAATGAACCGGTGGATGGATGGAAGCATGGAGTAATCTTATTTATTTTAAAATTTATTTACTTACTTCTCTTGTAAATTTGTTATATGGTGCAGTTTTTAGTGTTTTATTGTGGATAAGTTACCGGTTTAGGTTAGGTTCACTGTATCTCAGTCAGTATATCTCATTAAGTAAGTGCAAAAGTGGGTACTTATGTGTACAAGGTCCAACTGAACCCAGCCAGCTATGAAAAGAAGTGCGCTATTTCCTCGACATAAGGCGAAATACAAGTAGGGACCGATGTCAAAACTAAAGCTCCTTAGACAAAAGCTGGATACAAGTTAGTACAATGGAAGCTGTAGAGTCATCCAGCCTTTGACTGGAAGGTGAGCTGAAAGCTCTTTCGAGAAAAGCTTTTCAGATCTGACAAGTCCATTGTACCTAGTCGTAATGCAGTGAATTCACTTCTTAGACTTCGTCGAATAGCATAAACATATGATAAAATGTAGTTAAATTAAATATTATTTTGCCCACTGTACTTTTCTTTCAGTGTATTTCTTAACTATAAGTATTTTAATTACAACTTCTTAACAATAAAACATAGACTATTGTTATTTCGAAATGTTGTTAATTGTTGTATTACCTAGATGAAAAAAAAATCTACTTAATCCTATAAGAAAATGTTTACGCTCTTATGATAATTTTAATTTTAACAGTATATGTATACCTACAAAAAAATATTCCTCCATGATTTTTATTTTGTGTTTTGATTTAAATATATAGGTAATTTCAATATTTTATAAAATAGTAAATTTTATATTTTTTTTTATTTTTTTTATAAAATACACTGCGTACATTATTCATATGTACATTATCAAACAAATATGTCATCTGATCGGTTATATTGGAGTAAATCACTTACTAAGTATGTCTGGTAGTAGCACAGCACTGTCGGAATAACGCTTCATGTTCTATTCCTGCAGTATGACACTGTCTATCTGTAGATATACACTCTTACTCACTTTTGGGACCCACATTTATCTCAAGTCCCTAATCAGAATATATGTAACTACTAATACTCGGAGGGCAACGAACTGATTTCGTTTTCGCCGCAAAAAGATTCGACCTCTATCAATCACAATCATTAATCTTCTTCTATTTACGTTCACACATAGGTTCAGAGAAAACTCTAATAAACGCTGATGGCAGAGATAGAGCAATGCTTTTAGGACGATAATTATGAAACTCGTCGTTTATTTTCGCTGTCAAGTGACTAAGAGAGGAGAGAAACCTGTTTACTCACACTCGACGTCACGTCAACGGAGTAGAGTGAGGGCGTGACAAAATGAGGCATCTTTTCCACGCGCCCAGTCACGCATAAACTTGAGAGCGAGTGTGAGTGAACAGATTGCTCTCCTCTCACGGTCGCAAACCAGCGACAATAAAACGACGAGTTACAAAATTTAAACCTGGGTTCGAATCTCGCACAAAAAAAATTGTTTGTTTTTATAATTTTTTTTTTTATAGAGCGTCTCTTCGATAAATAATTTATGTCCGAAGGGCCTATAACTTAGTGGTTAAATTGTCTTGGTATGGCCATGTAAAAAGGTTTCCCAGAAATGGAGAAACTTCAATACAGCAAATAAATCAGTACACCCTTTTGCTGCTTAGCAAAAGGCGGGCTTCCTGCTGGAGGCACTACTTCCAGGTAACCTTTCACCAATTATATGCCATCGGAATTCACCGAATTCCATTCACGATTGTAGTTGAATGACAGTTTTGGTTACAAGTGTGACAGTTTTGTATACAGATTATGTTCACATTTTTGGGAACCATATTGCATTATTTCTCGTAGGAGTGCGTTTCTTTTCTGTTTTCGTAGAGACAACAAACCTAGTGTTTGACTGGTACATAGCTATTGATTTTTAGCACGGCATTTTGTATTCTTCGTCGCCTTTTAACAAGCGCGACAATATATTATCTACTATTTGCTGCGAATAATCGCCTATCCAGGCTCATCCAAGCCCATTTACGCTTCTGCTTCTTACAGAAGAAGGTGTTCATGGCGTGGAGCCGGTTGGCTTCGAGTTAGTTTACTAGCATATGGCTGCTTGGGTTCCATACACCGAGACCGAATCGGCCTGGAAAGATTGCACTGTCTCCATCTAGCGGTTGGCCAATCTTGGCATTAAGGTGCTTTCCTGCAGATTCATTTTAGCACATTACATGAGTATAAATATCCGTAACCGTAAATGATATTGATTTTTTATTACGGGGAGCCAAAAGTATGACACCTCTACTTTTGGCTCCCCGTAATAAAAAATCAATATAATTTACGGT
>WYDE02205098.1:0-16053 GCA_009867175.2 Adela reaumurella
CGCTATCTCTGTCTCACCGCTGAGGCTGTGTGCGTCTGTGTGATGTCACGTGGTGCCTAGGTTTCCCAGCCTTAATGTCAGAACAGGAATGAAAATACTTCAGTATCTTTTATTCGCAATGGTTGGTTTATTTGTAGATAGTCCCCTCATCGGCAACTCGCATCTAAGCACTTCACCGGCCGGCAGTATCACGAAGTCGCCATTCCTGCGCCATATCTGCGATATTTAATTGGCAGGAAATCCTGCAATTACTGCTTAAAACATTTCAGCTTTTTCTCTGCGTGTCTTCTACCCATACTGTAGTGCCCATCCTGCACCGTATTTCGCAGACGTAGAGTTCACCTTTATCGTAACCGCCGCCGCCGCCGCCGGTTGAACTTCAAGTGCCTATACCCGTTCCCAGAACAAAGCGGTACGGCGAAAAGTTTCAACGTAGGTCCCTTTGAGTTTGTCCGCAAACATGGACCTTTAGTTCCCGTTTGAGGGGAAAGCAGTAAAAGCGCTTCAGATGAAGTCACTGGAATTGCAAAGCCACAAGACGACAGCCTACCCGCTGTTGACAATGCGTCGTAAAACTTGAAACAGCTAACTGCGGACGAAATCCTGTTTGCTTTCGTGATTGCACATGAAACTAATACGTCTGCGGTTAAAGTTGACGATTTATTTGAGACATGAATAGATGGAAAGGCACATTAATATACCTACGAACAATACGACGAAGATAAGAAAACGTGTAATTCAGTATGAAAGCTGAGACGCGGCGGCGGAGGTAGCGCAGCACGAGGGGCCGAGAGGCGGGCGGGGCAGGACGAGATGCGGAGCGGGGGCGGATCGCAGGAATGCGGCTCGGCTGCGAACCCTCACCTGTCTGTCGCGCGCCAGCCTCCTCCCCGCCGCGTCGCCTCCGCAGCCGTGAGAGCGGGAGCCTCTAATTGCATCTCCTGAGCTTCGCGCGCGCCGCGACCCAATTCATTTACGGACAACTTTCTTGGCGAGAGGCGCTGGCAAACCGACCGGCTGGCAATCTCCCTAACGAATTCTGCAATTTGGCGAGCCTCGTACGCTGTTCCACCCTTGGGCGTCAGCGTTTTTTACACGCGACGTCGAGCGACTGCTCCGACACGTTCCTCGCTCGCACGCAAGTGCAAGCGAGCGTCCACACCTCGTGCCCGCTAGGCGCCACTTGATCACTAAGTGTCTAGTAAAACTCGAAGAACGTGAACTGGTGCAGATGAATGTAGGAGTGGCGTCGCTTATTTGCAGTCGCTTGCATATCGAGCAGCCCCTATTAGAAGGCCGGTTGGCGCCTATAAATTAGCATAATCCTCGAAACCGGTCCGCCGCAACTCCGGTTAATAAGTCTGACCACATTTAATGTAACGCTATTTATACATTGTTGAAGCCGAAGTGCGTCGCCGCATTCGTAGCCATTAGCCCCGCATGCCTTCCGACTCCTACGTGACTCGGTTTCACAACGTCATCCTCTGAAGATGAATAGATTCGTCCGTCTCTCGCCGCGGGGTCAGCGTGGTCGACGGAATCACAATCGGTGTGTCTTTCGTCACTTCGTGGCTCCTTTTAGAGCGTTTAACTACGTTTGATGGCCGTTTTCTCCGGGTTCGGAGGCTGAGTTGAGTCGGATGCTGTCCGATAGTCGTGTGAGATAGGAGTAGGTTACGTGCGACCACAGTTGCTTATGGGACGTACGTGTGCTCCTTATCGATTGTGCATTCTTCCTCTCTTTAGGGATAATGGGCGGGTAGAAAGGTCGATGCCGAGTGTTACAATGCGTCATAAGATGCGATATTGGCTCGTTGAGTGAGCATCTGGGCCTGGATAATATTAGTTTGCAAGGTTGCCTGTCGAGTACTGCGGCGTATTTCTGGGTCCCGCAACTGGGGCAAATGGAACAGACATTCTGAAAATAGATCTGAAGATTCTTTATTATACATCTTGTGTTGCAGCTCGACAGGCGTCCCGTTTATATATCAGCAATCCGCCACAATGCCGTCATAACTCACGCATGGCGTGATCGAATTTGGGACAATATTTTTATCACTCTAGTTGGAGTCTACAATAAATAAGACAGAGAAGGCATTAACAATTTATTGACGGATATTTCGGTAAACGATGAAAGGTCCAATGCATTAAAATTTAATGTACTTGATGTTTACTGTGTTTACGGCAAAATATTAACCAATGAAATGAATGATAAGAAAAACTTGACTGGAACCGTTGCCTGCCAGGCACAGCGTGGTCTTGTTATAACGGAGCTGCTGCATCCGATGTATTGGCAATGAGCGCATCACGGATGCGGCACACGCAGCGCTGAACTCGCTCGCGGAATACACAACTCCTTACCTGACCTGACTGACACCGATCACTATTGCTGCAATTATCTTCATCTTCATCAATGATGATGCGACATGGCTGCAGTGAATACAAAAGCAATGGTTTGTGGTATATATTTCTAGAAATGCACTAGTACTTGTAAGATTGTTCGTTCCCATTCCCATGCATGAATATGGGTGGGCGTGTACTGAGTTGAACTGCTTTATTAATAGATTATCTGCAGTTTGCAACGAGTTTATAATGATAATCGTGATGTTGATAGAGGGAACTAACTAGGGTTACCAGATGGAAAACTGAAAAGTCCTGACATTTGGCGGATTATTATGAAAATGTCGTCACATTTTTGCCGCGGTCGCTCGCAACGTAATATCAGCGTAATGTAACAAATAACTGCGTTATCTTCTACTTCTATGAAATATAATTAAAACAAGCTACATCGCTCAGAGGTGCTCGATTTGATTGAAGAAAATCAACTAATAGTCAGATGATTCGGAGAACGAAGCGAGCCCGCAAATTTTATTCAAATATTATGAAGAAATAACTCAAAATCATGAGACGTGAGGCTTTATTTTTCAGAAACATCATTTAATTATAATTACAAATAAACAAGTACTTATGCGATATTTCAGTATTTCATGAAACAATGAAAAATCCTGACATTCTTAAAGTCCGGCCGAATCTTGACAATTGCCTAAAAATCCTGACATGTCAGGATAAATCCTGACGTATGGTAACCCTAGAAGTAACTAACTTTTTGTTTGTTTCATTCATGAGTGGTTCGCTTTATTAATGCCAACAGTCTAAACGTCTGCCAGCTCCTGGAAAGGAATTTGATCAATTTACCCATCATCTCGTGCTACGATAGGAGGAGTTCACACGCGAAACTGATTCATCATGGCGTCATCGGCAAAAATTCCTTTCGAGTCGCGACTTGCTCGCACAGCGCCGGAGCCGGCCGACTTCTAGGTCGTCCCGTCTCGCAGTTCCGCGGCCGCGCGCCCCGGGCGGCAACGAGAAAAATGCAACAAAACGTCGGCACACCTCCGCCCCCTACCTGTGCTAAACTCCGCCGGAATGCCGACAGGCAATTAACGGCATCGGAGCGAGAGGCGTCGTAAATAAATATGGGCTATAAATCGGTATCTGGCAACACTGCGAGATTGCTCATCGCATGCTCTCTCTTCTCCCTTCTGTTGACGCTCGCTCCCCTACTCCCCTCGGCGACTCTACAATAGTCAAGTAAACTTAACAATATAGCTATAAATAGGAATGTGCGGTCCCCGCCGCCTCCCGAAATGATCGATTTGTGTCTGCGCCTCCATGGCTGCGGGGACCATCAATTTCATTATTTTACAATGGGGTGACATCCGATTAAAGAAAAAAATAATTGCCTACTATCAAAAATTCCTTGAACATGCATAAATGAATGCATAAACATACAATTATGTTTACCCGTTTATACCGTAGCATTAAATAGAACTCGCATGACATTTTCTCTGCTAAGGTTGTGAAATATTTCACATTATTAACCAGAAACTAGCTGGTGTAGTAATACAACTTCATAGTAAATCGGTACTCGTAGTTAAGGTAACCATACGTCAGGATTTATCCTGACATGTCCGGATTTTTAGGAAATTGTCAGGATTCCCCCAGCCTTTGAGAATGTCAGGATTTTTTATTATTTCATGAAATACTGAAATATCGCATACTTTTTTAATTGTAATGATAACTAAATGATGTTTCTACAATATAAAGCACCACGTCTCATGATTTTGGCTTATTTCTTCATACAATTTGATTAAAATTTGCGGGTTCGCTTCGTTCTCCGAATCATCTGACTATTAGTTGATTCTCTTCTATCAAAGCGAGCACCACTGAGCGGTTTAGCTTATTTTTTTATTATATTTCATAGAAGTAGAAGATATAAGTAGTTATTTGTTACAGTACGTTGTGAGCGACCGCGGCAAAAATTCTGGATATTTGTATAAGAATCCGACCCAATGTCAGGACTTTTCAGTTTTCCATCTGGTAACCCTACTCGTAGTTGACCCTAAACAACATTAACGCAGGGTCGACGTGTCTGCCAACAATTCGCGTTCCCTTGCCAATGGAAGAAAGCTCGAACCGACGACGCGACGCACTAAGTCGGGTCGAGTCTCGTAAAACTTCGCAAGCTGTTGTCAGAGTCAATTTGTATGGACTATTGAGGGGAAATTGCAGAGAACGGAACGCTTTAATGGTCCTCGGACGCGCGAATGCGCGCCATATCCTGGACAGCCGCGACATGTGTTTCTAGAAATCGTTAAATGGTGGGTTTACTTCCTCTATCTGCGAACCAGCGTTGTCTAGTACCACCTATACACATACGCACGCATAATAGAACAGATTTTCTAAAAATATAGAAAATATCCGAAGAGTACTTGTGCCCAAATCAATCTCTTATTTTTACCCGACTACGGCGAAGCCAAAGGAGGGTATTGTGTTTCGCGCGTGCGTATGTATGAGAAAAAATAATTCAAAATGGCGGAAATCATCGTCGTAGAGCTTGAAAAGACTATTTCAAAAATATACCACACTTGTTTTAGACCTAAAAATAATTTAAGAAAACATTATACCCGACTACGAATATAAAAATTTATCTAAAATCGTGTAGTCGGGCGTGTAAAAGGATTGAAATAGACAGCCCTTCTGCAGCATTTTAGATACATATATTTTCCTATTCGCAGTCGGGTCTCATACATTTTTTATTTAATTTAATTAGCCTTTTGCACAGTGATGAAGTGATAATACTGTAGGTATCCAGTTTAGCAATCATATTGTATGGCGGCGCGGCGGAGCGGAGGCCTCGTCTTTTGTTTTGTCTAGCTTGACCCCAACTTAGAGATGCTGTACCGCAACGTCTACTTTTCCAGTGCCTCTTCCATGTTCAACTTCTCAATCAATAAGTAACAATGCGTGTTTTTAATCAATATCTCCGACCGAAACTTTGAACAAACTCGCGTCTGCTCGCGTGGTCGCACGCCGTTTCCAACCCCCGGAATTTGTCGGCTTTACGAATCGTCGTGCGGCTAACTGTGGTTTTATTGCGCCGACAATGGCGGTCGGTTTATCACCCCGTGGTCTACCTGTTGGTGCTCAACTTCCGCGCGTCTTTATAGGTCTGTTTGCGATCCTCGGAACGTCGACCTCTGGTGCGTTAAATCTCCGGGAAATAGCCTCGTAAGGCGCTCTGGTACGGTGTAATGCGATCTTTGACTGCACGTTTCAACACGGTAACGAAGCGTGCGTGAAGTTCCGTCAGGGTGTACCGCTTGATTTGCTTGCACATGCAGTTGCAGTATATGTCATCTTGGTTTTACTAACACATTTTATGGTCTAAGTTGCATTACGTAATATTGTATTTATTGTGCTTATGTTGGGTTGTATTGCATTTTATTTGTTACTTATTGGTTTAAAGAGTATTTCTATTTACTTATAATTTACAGCTGAACAATAGGCGAACTTTTTGCTACTAGGATACTACTTCCAGTCGACCTCGTTTCCGAAAATATCTGAAAGCTTTAACCTACATTGTTGTTGTCTGGACTTTCTATTCCATTCCACACGTCGCACTTATTGGTCATAAACAAAATGCAAGCATCAGTAAGATTGCTTGTGCAATGAGACGCGTTACCAATTATAGCAAAGGCGTAGGCCGAGTCTTTACCCTAAGTTTGCTATTTCACGTACATCTTTATTCTTTATAGAAGTACTCCGCCCACCCAGCCCCGGAAAACTGAGGTCAAGCTGCGTGGGCGCATGTATGTCAAGTTCTTTCCACTTGGTTGGGAACATAACCTTTACCACAAAGTTAAACGGAACTGCTGTTTTTATTAAAGTTATAATGATTTTGCCTGTCGATTGTACGATGTCTTCAACTCGTTTGAATACTTATTGCTGGACATTGAAGAACATCGCGTTTTTACAACGCGTCTTTTACTCAGAACGTCTTCTGAGTTTTATTTTCTGCAGGTTCTCCGAGTGAAAATGTCGAATTTGTCTTCCCTAGCCGAACATATCATGAATAAATAGGTAAATTTCTACGGAAAGGACAGGTTCGCAGCACCCGTAATCGACGAGCATGTATGAAGCAATGTATGACAGTGGAGGAAGCAAAGGATGTATGTTATAAACGTGTCATATGGCGCTCCATTATCTCTGTCTACCCGTGCAACGAAAATCACCGACGCACCCAAGTAGTGTGCAAGCTCAAATGGCAGTCAGCCGCAGGGATGACGGCCGTTGGAGCATGCGCGCCGTTCCTGCACTGGCGTTCTTGGACCGGAAGCTAAGTGTGGGGAGATAGCGGGTGGGCCAGGTGGGACGACGACATCGGGTGCGTCGCGGGCAAACGATGGAGTCGTGTTGCCGAGTGCCGGGAAGATTGGGAAAAAATTGGAGAGGCGCATGTCCAGCAGTCGACGGCTAAACGCTTATGATCATGATGATATTTATGTATGCCGTCTCTCTTTTGATCGATCGCTATGTGCACTTTTAGAAACCTCAGACCCCGGTTGATTTAACCGTACCCACCGTAACTAATTGTCAATTTAGCGTGCTAATTACATAGGTTAGGGCATAAAAGGGGCCGTCGGCGTAGTACAGCGCATGCGTGGGCTAAGTGAAAAATTGAATTGTGCCTCCCCGATCTGCCTGAAAAGCGATCAGAATTCAATTTGGACCCTGCTCAACCTAACCCAACCCTCTTCGATCAAAGCGGTCACGCAGACCCCGCAGAGGGCAGAAAATATTTGGAAGGGACCACCCTTCGTTGCGCCGTCTGACTTGACAACGGAGAATGCCCGCCCCCTTTGACATTGTCTCAAGATTTCACCTTTGATGGTTTCAAAACAACGGAATCGGAATTGAATTCAAGATACAAATTATTTATTGAAACGTGTAATTGTGTGGACAACGTTTTGATGTCATTTCTCCTTGAATGGACATCAAACTCTCGACTTCTTACTACATATCAGCCTTACTACCGGGTTAACATCATATGGCTGCGTGAAGAGACCTCGCCACGATTTCAACCAATCAGACTAGCCGTATCGAGGGGCTTTCCTGCAGATGCATTTTAGCACATTACCTCAGCCTAAATATCTGTAGCCGTATATGATATTAATTTTTTATTACGGGGAGCCAAAGGTAAAGGTTTCATACTTTTGGCTCCCCGTCATAAAAAATCAATATCATTAAGGGTTACGGATATTTAGGCTCAGTGAATGTGCTAAAATGCATCTGCAGGAAAGCCTCTTAACGCATACGATTGGTTGATCTTCACTCACTCATGTCATGTTAACCCGGTAGACCCACAGATGTGTGTGAACCACATTCCAAATAGAGCAATGCTTTTACTTAGAACGTAACACCCTTAATTTAGATAATATCAGGAACAACTAACATTCACGCCTCCAAAATAGTTTCGATTTGAATCTCTCTGTGGTCGCATGCGTGCGGTAGGTGTCTCTAACATTCGTTTTATTACATTTCTCGATGACTTCATTGTTCGAATTTTTTATTTTCTCATCATAATGGAGAACGCCCGACGCGCTCGCGTGGGGTCCCGTACGTGGACCCAAGTAATGACGTGTTGGGTTAATTGACTGGACCATTAGGATAGGGTTTTGAACCTGCGTGACTGCGATTTCGCCTTTTCCGAGGAGAACCCGTGCGAAGGCTTCGAAGGTTATTTTTGGGCGTTCAACGACCCGCCCGCCACCGTCCAGGGAAATAACACCTACTTATCTTATTATGCCCTCAAACACTAAACACCTATATTATGTGTGATTTTCAAATTGTTTGACCATCGATTTTGCCTTTTCACATTCTGTTTCTTCTTCATGTTCCAGTGGAACTGTCGTCTGATACACGTTATAGACCTGTTCAAATACAACCTTATCTTTATTTAATTTGTCCAAAATTTAATTTACGTTAACAATAATGTTTGATTGAATAACTGAAATTTCATTATCTTCAGTAATGAACGCACTGAAGACTGTAAATTCGTTAAAACACGGTGAAGAACGAAGGGAAGATGAAGAGGGTGCGAAATAAAAGACACGCCTCCCCATACCTCCTCCTCCTTTCTTAAGAGGGCATTTTGCAATGTCTAAGAGCGGATAACTTCGTTAGCCAGGGTGTGCGTACGTAAAAGGCACTTTCCAATATGTTGAGTTACATGGAACGAATATACTTATTCCGCACTATACCTGAATGGAGCTTTTAAACGATGTGTACGTGAGGAGCGTTTGTACATTAGATTGCGGTTTCTAGAAAATATTACTTTGAAAATTATGATGTTTTGTCATGTCAGTAGTCAGTAGGAGTGAACACTTTGAGAAAAGCTTAGCAACAAATTACAGTGTATTATTGCTGTAAATGCGCCTGGTTCGGCAGTGTTGGTACCACCCACAGTCGCAATGAATGAAGGGCTTTTAATAAAGTCTATGTAAAAAAATTTGGGGTTCTTGTTCAATCTTTTTCAATCAAAAATCCAACCGGACACAACCTAACAGCTATTCTTCGTACAGCCACCTCGATTCGGAACATCACTATAGCGGTTATAGATGTAGACTTACCGGTGTAGCCTCGCTTGTCAGATTACATAAAAAAATATAATTTATGGAATCTGACAAGGGAGGACTCCTTGTCTGATTCCATAAAAAAAATTATAAACGACGCTTATGAAATCCCCGAAGGAAAATTTTGGAATTGGCATTACATCTGAAAAAAAAAATCGGAAAAGATATTTAATATCGTCTCATCTTCTATCTATAGACGAGATATCCTAGGTTAATGATTGTGAATCTATATAAGAAGAAAAATGTGAAAATCTATAAAATTATGATTTAATCCAACAATGTGTCCAGAATCCTGATTCGGATTTAACCTTATCAGGGAACGGCTATTAAGGTTCACAACTTGCTTATCCTAATCCCGGTAAAATCGATGTCGTCTATATTCATTACCCTGAAATTCGTGCGTTTGTTCCGCAATCAAAGCCAGCGACAAATTAACGCGCGCTTCAATTCACGCGAAAATGGCCTCCATTCCCGCAGCGTCCACAGAATAGACGAACCAGTAGCAACAACATCCAATTCCGTTTCATAGATTAATATATGAAGATACGTTTTAAGTACCTGGAAATAAGAAATTCGATATCAGCCCCGTTTCCCCAAATCTCAATTCAAAAGCAAAAACATTTGCTGTCTCAAAACCATCGTTTACTTCACCTTTAATGCTTGTTGAAACGTATAATATTCATTCTTTGGTCTAAAGTTGTTCTCAATGTCAGCTCTTCCTAAATAGTCATCCTTTTTTTTTTTTATTTGAAACTGGCACGGATAGCTACATCACCTAATGCACCAGTTTTTCTGGTACCAGTGATGTCAGCCTAAACACCTTGGTGAATTATGTGGGTAGGTGCCATAACGGCGCTTCCCTCAATTGCATGTTCATTCATGCATGGTCATCGCCGTGACCATCATCCATTATTGTTAGTCGCGCCACTACAGATTATAGTTCCACCACACATGACTCTTCTGATGGAGTCTATACTTAGCAACATCTTAAGATGGTCCCTAGAACTAGATTAGTTATATCATGAAAATGTTGTCCTGTTCCACCTTTATTGTGGGTGTCAGACTCCGGCTGTGGCATGCGTCCGCAGGCTTTGTGCTAACTTTCCCTCGCTTTAATTACGATGCCGGGGGTTGAACCGCTTCCAAACTGAGAGGGAAACATCGTCGCCTACAACCTATAATATACAGTACCCGCATACAACCCCCTACACCGTGCCGAAGTGCACCTTAAATCAATAGAACCTAGACTAAAAATGGAGTGGACCAAATTCAGGATGAGGGAAGTGATTGTGTATTTGACAATTACTCATTGGAAACTGTTGCTCGTAACACGATACAAAGGCGCGTCGTCTTACTCAACGATATTGATGGAAAATGGTAGACCTAAGGCAGATGCAGCGACACTGAGACTCTAATTAATATCGACAGCTGGAGTGGAGATGTCTCCATTTTAGTATAAACAGGTCTGGCTGTTGCTAGATGACCACAACGTATTAACCGGTTTTATCAACCCATCAAATGGTCCATTAGACTTCAAAATTGATCTGTCCCAGCGATTTTAAATGATCTCATCAGAAACAGATGAAAATGCGGTTTTGGGCTGCTTCAGCGACTAGAAGTTCACGTATGTAGTTAATCGGACTGGTCAACTCATTCGTAGATCAAAATTTCGAAACTCTATTCAACTTGGAGTGCGGCCAAGTAGACCGTGTAAGTCGGAATGATCGATGCGACCTCTGGCTGACTCTAGATAAAACGAGTCCCAAACTTGATGATTCATTATGAGTATTGTGTGCACCGTTTGTTGAATCGTCTTAATCTCAATCAATTTGGATTTATGTTTCCTGCCCGCACCGCTGCGCTGTTGATGCAATGATTATCAATTAACTGGCAAGTGTCGATGCCTTTGCAACACTTGAACAGACTGTTTATCTCCTCGGCTCCATCCAAGTTCCAAGTGCCAGATAATCGTTTCGAATGTTACCACTTGAAGGGAGCTTCGTTAGCTAAAAAACGTTCGTCATATATTTTTTATTTAAAAATATAGATGGCACATGTGCAACCGACTTTGCTTGTGTGTATGACATCTTTATTTTCTTGTCGATTACTTCAGTCGCCACTGTATGTATGACTCATTGGAATTTAAACCTGGCGCATAAAATAAACAGCAAGTCTTTTTTTATTAAAAAGACGTTAGCTGGCACATTTGCCAGCCATCATCATTTTATTTTGACTTTGATTTTGTATGACATCTTTATTTTCTTGTCGATTACTTCTGTCGCCTCTGTATGTGTGACTCATTGGAATTTAAACTTGGCGCATAAAAAAAAGAGAAAGTATTTTTTTTGTACATCTGAAATGTCCTTTCGTCCAGTTCGCGGTTATTTTAAGGTGCAATAAATTACATACACCATTTGTCTTACTCCTTGAGGAATTCAGTACTTCCACTGTTCTTTTATTCTTGGAAGGTACTTGTAGAACGACAAGTCTCTTGATTTTCGTTTACATAATTTCTTCAATATAAAGGATATGGAGAAACTCTAAGGTTAATTAGAATAGAAATAGCCTCAAGATTAAAAGCTTTGAGGCTATGCCTTATAGATCGAAAAGTATCTTGATTTTTGTTTATATTATTTGTTCAATATAATGGATACGCATACGGAGAAACTGTAAGTTTAATTAGACTAGAAATAGCCCCGAGCTTAAATTTTATTTTTAATTATTTTACCTTTTACTTTTAATAAAAAAATTAAAGGAACACAATTTTATCCATTAAATAAAATTATATTTTGATTTTTTGTTTGAGTCCATACTTGAAGATCGAGAAGTCTCTAGATTTTCGTTTATATCATTTGTCTATCAGTTGTATATCATTCGTTTGATATGGAGGAACGCATAAGTTTAATTAGAAAATAAATATCCCCGAGCTTAAAAGCTTTGAGTAGGGAGTACAATGCGTGACAGAAGTATGAGCATAAAAGCTACTGTAACTCTCAACAAGCAAGGCGAACAGCTATAACTGAGAAGCCATAAACTAAATTGCTACTATTGTTACTCAGCTGATTGCCTTTACCTTCCTGATTGCATTGCACTAACTGTATGCCAACTGGTATTCACGATCGATGAGCATTAAGGTGCAATTTCGCCAGTATGTTAACGTCTTCCTTTAACTTTATGAAATTTATTGAGGGCTACGTGGTGGGTCTGCCTTAGGAGCAAGAAGCTATTTAAATACGTAGGTACGTGAATAATGAATATATGATAGAGGCACGAGACGATAGTCGACTCGATACCCCACAGGTGTGTCATCGTACGCCACACACACATCATCGGAGGCATTAAATCTGTCGTCGACTCGGCTCATTAGTAATTCAACGCGACACCATGTCTGAAGATGACTCTGTTCCATTTGCAGCATTGAGTACATAACGTATATACATTTTGACCACTCTACGGGTACATAATGTGATCTTTAATTATTTTATGGTTTATGTGTCTCTTAAGACAAGACTTGTCTAAAATCAATGGTCTCTACGCTATCTTCCCGCCATGACATTTCAACGAAATTTCGCACACCGCTTCTCCTAGTGAATCGGGGACCGCAAATCGCAAACTTTACCTCTCACCTACCTTCACCTTCCCCTAAGAGAGAGAGAGAGAGAGAGCAGTTTTGCAGTCGAATCGTTGGGTAAAGCAGAAAATTTTAAAAGGTTATCGTAGTTTGATGATACCGTAGTTTGCTCCACAATAATGTGGTATAGCTAGTGTATACATATGTGTAACATGTTAGTAAGTAACGATATGGTGTCACGACGCGTTTATCATTTACACAACATAATAGAAGCGTGCTTAATGCTGCTACATTTATATTCAAATGAGCTGAAGAAGGTAGCCCTCCGGCAGAACCTCACGAGCACGTCCGCGAAGGTGTGAGCTGCCTCCAATATGAAAAGACGTCGCGCGTTCCGTTTGCATTTCTTCCTTTATTCCGTTGAGTTACCAGCGTCGTCTGGGAAATGCAATTATTCTTGATTAGCCTCATTCTCGCTTTCTGTATCGTCTTTGCGCTTTATTTCTTTTTTCTTAATATATGATTTAGCTGCCGCTTGAAACTCAGATGTCGTTGACAGATTTTCAGGGCAGCAGGAAGCTTAAATCAGCGATTTCTCTTACGCACGTCTTGTCTTCTTTCTTCACACGTTTACTTAGAGTAAAGTTCGAAGAAGTGGGAAGCCGCCACGGGCGACTTTCGACATATTTATGAGTTCGGAAGCGAAGATCCGGGATCGGAGACCGCGAATAGATAAATGCTTTAATGGTTCAAAGTAAACGCTTTAAAGTTAGTAGAGAGAAGTTTATTGATGATGTGCCATTTCAAGATTTGGATGAGCGTTTTAGATATCGATCTCAACCGACCGAGTGATCAAAGAACGAATTTCCTACTAATGAACCCCAACAATAATAGGTGATTCAAGATTCAATTAATTTTGCGGTTATTAGCTTTGAAAGAAATTCATACTTTCATCTTACGCATCGATCTGTTGACGTAACGTCTTTTCGACCTACCCGTCTCTTTCTCGTTTCCTTGTGGTTCATTTGTCAGAAGGAGATGATGTGATGCGAACTGACAACTTTATTTTAAAATTCCTTCATCAGTTTTTTTGCATTAGTTTAGTACTCGAATTTGTCTGTGGGGTATATCAAAATAGCATGGGTGCTTTCCATCAAATTGTTGAAAACGGCTAGGGTGATGCTGGTAGAGTCTTTAATGCCAACCCGAGGGATTTGTTCCTCTCGGAGGGCGTCGGTCGGACGAAGCGGAGGGTTCGTTTGGCCCCGCGCCCTCGGATGCTAATGTCCGCTAGAGTCACGAACTATCCGTTGAATTCATGTCTGACAGCCAAGATACGACTGCGGGTGATATATCGGAGAATATGAGATGAGCTTTTGAAATATTTGCTACGGAGTCTGAGGAAGGGCAGAGAGAGTTATTTGAAGGATTAAAGTAACTATCTATTTATAGAATCGGACGGTGTATGGTGTAGACGGTGCCTAATATATAAATAGTAAAACCGTATTCTATCATGCATACGAGATAGTAGACTGAAACAATATTTTAAAAGAAGTAATGAGATATACTTATGGGCTGAACGCTATTCCGAGAGACATAATGAGTCAAGTAACGAGATAAAAACAACCAACGGCAATGAAAACGGAGAATAAATGAATCATAAGGGCCAGTTATAAATAAATAACTCAGTGAGTAATCAAATAAGACTGAAGCCACTGCATTATTCATACGAAAACGTCGTTATTGGCTGAGTGTAGAGAAGCCAGTAACTCGACTATGGCCAAAACACTTTTAAGGGCCCGTAGGCACTTAGCCACCAAATGCCACCAAGTCGCGCTCACTGACCGATAAAAACAAGGCTATCTAGCGCGGCGGCGGTCGCGCGTTTTGTTATTTTTTTCCAGTTTCTTTCTCGAAAAGTAAATTCTCACGGAAAAACTACACGATAAAGAATTTAATATAATAAAATATCTTTCAAATGACTGCAAAATATAAGATAGTTGTCACTCAAAAGTCTGAGATCTTGCGATTGAAAGATTTTTTTCTAAAGCTATTTTTGATATTTTTTTTCTGTGTTTCTAGAAGATATTCAACAATTATGTCCGATAAAGAGTTTATAATGGAATGTTCTCTATTCACTGTATTTTTTTCATGTGTGTTCTAGTGTTCAAATGTTTCTGGGTGCTTCTTATTTCGCGATGAAAAATTGTACGATTTTGACAATATGACTGCCTACGGCGACTTAATGTCTGTCTGTTTGTCCGCACAACTCCTCCTAAACGGTTCGGCAGATCGGGCTGACATTTTGTAGGTACATTATATATGTCATATCATTATATTATTATAAGCTCACCACACACCGCTCTTCTTTTTTTGTCTTTTTTTTATTATTGAGAGCGCGACATATGGCGCCGAGCCACCCATAAGGTGACTTACGACACCCATGGACATTCGGTTGGGGTTGCGAATGCCATGCCGGCCTGACAGGTGCCTACTCACGCCCCTCTTGAAGGACTCGAGACTGTACATGGAGGAAAATATGTGGGCAGGGAGAGCGTTCTAGAGTTTACCGGTTTTGTAGATGAAAGATCCACAGGACCGGTTATTTTATTATTTTTTTCTACTTCTTAGTACAACTGCCAAGAAAATTCGCTGAATTTTTTTCCTAAATGGTTAGGCCGATCGGGCTGAAATTGTGTAGGTTCATTATAAATGCCAACAACTCACCACGCACTTGTCAACTCCCTAAAAGAACTGGCGAGAAACTTCAGCGGAAAACTTTCACTTCCACTCCTCCTAAAGGGTTAGGCCGATCGGGCTGAAAAGTAGGTTCATCCTATGTGTCAATAGCTCGCCGTACACTAATTTTATATTTCCTAGAAGAACTGGCAAAATAAACTTTGCTGCAATTTTTTCAACGTCTATCCCGAGTCCCGAGTACCTTGTATTAGACTGAACGAATTGTCTCATACCGCTTGGCTTCATCCAGCCAGCGCGTCTACCGTGCTAACATCACGAGCGAGTGAAGAGACAACGCCACGATTTCAACCGATCAGACTGGACGTGTCGAGTGCGTTAACGCTTTCGATTGGCTGAAACCTCGTAACTCACTCGAGTGATATAACGCCGGTAGCAGCCCAGCCCTACTACTGAAGAGATTTCAGCCAATCGAGATCACTCGACACGGCCAGTCTGATTGGTTGACATCGTGGCGATGTCTCTTCACTCGCTCATGTGATAATAGCACGGTAGACCCCCAAGTCTTTATTAATCTCTCTTCATTGAGAAGCAGAGAAAGCCAAATCATTATAGCGATAATAATTGACACCGAGAATAGTGGACGACAAGTTAACGTACTTTTACCTTAAGCAGTCAAACCCACGGACTAGGTACACTATGGACCCGACGCGCGCCGCTCTACCTATGTATAGGAGCCGGGCTCGCCAAAAATTTGCTAGGCGCGCGGAACATAGAAGTATTAAAATACTTACCTGTGGAAGGATATGC
>WYDE02205209.1:0-16042 GCA_009867175.2 Adela reaumurella
GGTACAATCTGTATCACTTATTTTACTAACTGCATTAATATTAATCTTGACAATTTGATACATTGAGTATCGTATTTATAATTTTTTTTTTCATTGTAATTTGTTTTTGACATTGTACTACATTATGGTATTACAATTCATTATATAATTAGGACACATTGATACAATCTAGTATCAAGTTCTCTGACAAGGGCTCTTTACACCTGAAATATTAAATTATTTTTTATATGTGAGGTTAGAATATAGACTTATAAAGCTTAAATTGCATTTTTGTTAATCAAGCCCTCAAACTGTAGTGTTGCACCCTAAGCAGTGTCTATTGTGTGGTTAGTCACAACGTATTGTAATACGCTCTCCAATTTTCCAATTCTCCCGGCGCTTGGCAACACGAATCCATCGTTTGCCCGCGACGTACCTGATGTCGTCGTCCCACCTGGCGGTTGGTCTTCCCACACTTCGCTTATCTGTCCAAGGTCACCAGTGTAGGACGCGCGAGCTCCAACGGCCGCCATCCCTGCTACTCACGTGTACAGTCCACTGACATTTTAGCTTTGCTACCGAGTGTACAATATCTACTACTTTGGTGCTTCGGTGATTTTCTTCGTTTCGCACATTATATCGTAGCGATATTCCCATCATGGCTCGCTCAATAGCTTGCTGGGCGACACGGAGCTAGTGGGCTATGTCGGCAGTTAGAGCCCACGTTTCACATTCGTCACGTCATGACAAGGGGAGTACACACTTATCGAATATCCTGGTCTTGAGATTTTGCGGCAGTTCAGATTTTGGGATGAATTTCAGTTTTCCGAAGGCAGCCCAACCAAGTTGAGTGCGTCTTTCTGCATCCTTGATTAAGCCTTGTTGATCAAGCCGAATTATTTGGCCGAGGTTAACGTCCTCCACCACCTGTTCGGTTGTTTCGCCATCGATGATTATTTGTCGCCCACGCATAACCTCCGTCGACATGACTTACGTTTTATCCATGTTCATCGTCAGACCAACCCTCGAAGAAGCCTCAATGTGGTCACTGAACATCTTCTGAAGCTGATTCTATGAATGAGCAAGGAGGACAATGTAATAGGGGAAACGAAGTTGACTGAGAAACTCTCCATTAATATTTATACAAATTTTCACCCACTCGAGGAATTTGACACTCCTTCAAGTGCATTTGTATAGAGCTTAGATGAGATCACTTCACCTTATCTCACTCCCTTTCCAAGTGGGATGACACGGGAGTTTTCGTGGAGTCTCACAATAATATTCGCCGATCGATAAAAGTTTTGAAGTACCTCGATGTAATGGTTGTCGACTCTGCATCTAATGATGGAGTTTTCGACAGCCCACTTTTCAAGTGAATCGAATGTCTTCTAGTAGTCGACACGGGCAAGTAATGTCGGCTTGTTGTACTCATCACACTTTTGGATCACCTGTCTTACAGTCAGGATGAGATGTAAGGTTTCGAATATCTTCCTGAAACAAGCTTGTTCGCGAGGTTGGTAATGGTCTAATGGTTAAATGGACTCGTAATAACTCTCGAAAAGACTTTGTAAACACGGCTTTGAAGAGAGATAGATAAGTCGATAGTTTTCCTACTTCATCCTATCCCCATTCTTGTGCAACAGAAAAACGACCCACGCTGCGGGGACGACACCATTTTTCAGAACTGCATTGAATAATCTCTCCGGTTCCTTCAGGATGTACCGTCCTCCAGATTTGAGGATCCCTGTCGTTATCCCGTCCTCACCTGGATATTTGTGCCTTTTGTACATTTATTTTTCAAGCAAAATTACCAAACGTAAAAATTGTACGTAAATTCGTAATAAATGCGGTATTACCCATCCAACGATATCCCACTCGATTTATTTGAAAATTAAAAAATATTTTAATTTTCTTTTTGGAGCACTAATTAGCAAGGTTATAATCCATTATAAGATTACATCCAGACAGAGAGACAGACAAATAAACAGTTATTGATTCCATTAAGGTCCCTTTTTGCAATTTTTTCGCGGTCTTAAAAAACAGCCTTGTACATGAATTAATTTATTGATTCATTTACAAAAACATCTTCGAATTTGAAATTTTCAAGTAGGTAGATCTTCACTGGAAGTGAAATGATTCAATGTTGTACGAAACCCTCGGTATGCAAATGAAACTTGAACCTATCCACTAATTTTAGTTTGCTTTTCAAATTAGCGTTGGTTATGCTTTGATCAGCATCATTCTGAGAAAGTTTAAAATCTTACCGGTAATACGACCAATTTCTCCATGAGCTTCAGCACCGGCGTGACCGACCAGATGAGCTCCCAGACTGAAGCCCACAGCATGCATTCTATTGTAGGGTGCCCCGAAGGTGTTGAGGAAGTTCAGGAACTGACCCAACCCTCTACCGACAGCGACCAATCCGTTCTTGGCGGTGATGTAGTTGCGGTTGGCGACTCCCCTCCAGTCAAGTACAATCACGTTGCAGTCATCGCGTTGCAAAAAAGCTGTAATAAACAAATTGAAAAAATTAGCAAGTGACAGAGTTAATTAATCAAGTAAGGAATTCAAGGTTTGACGAAATAAAATTATTGACTTGGGATAAATTTATAGTCTTACACGGACGTTATTTTAGCAAACAATGTAAATTAAATTTGTGCGTTACAGAAAACATTCCGCGGCAACGCGTAACGCTTAGTAATTTTTACTGGACGACATCCAGTCTTTTAACGCATTAGGTCTCTCCACGGCCGTGGGTCTCTCTGAATAATAGGTATTCACGGATTTTATTGACTTAAAGACCAATGTGTAACAGGCTCTGCAGCCGGCTGGGTGAGAGCTGTACAAAATGTTCCTATGGAATTCGATTGAGTAATTCAATATCCCGGACATAATTTTTCCTTTTCTCGATACCTTCGTGCCTGAGGCGGTGGAGGGGATGGCGGAAAGGATGTTTTTCACTTTCTCGCACGCTTTGTAAGTCAGTGCTTCATGCGATCTGAATGAAACCAGTATCAATATATTTACTGATCGAGGCGCTCTCGAAGAACTACAATAGTGATAGGTACCAGGGAAGTCGGACAAAGCTTGTTGGTAGTACTAGGTAAGCTATTAAAATATTTTGTAGTAGCTGACCCGACAGACGTCGTTAGCTGTCAAACGACATTTTCCCTTCCCCTACCACTACCTCTACCCCCACCCCTAACCCTTCCCCTACACCTAACCCTAACCCTACCCCTACCTACCCTTTCCAATACCTACACCTACCCTTGGCACCGCCGCTCTCAAAGACCCAGGAAGACAATAATCACATGGTTTATCATGCATCATATTTAAGGATTTTTAAATGAAATAACTTTCTGAGCTTTAATAAAATAACTTGTTTATCTGATTGTTTCTTTTATTGCCGAGGTACACTCAGTAAATCACACTCCTCACAGATGCTACGTCACACAAGTCACAGATGATAAAGTCATCAGTCAACAGTCAAAACTCAAAGTTGGCAGGATTTTTTTTATTGAAACTGACACGGATGGCTACATCACCTAATGCACTAGTTCTTCTGTTACCATTGATGTCAGCCTAAACCTTGGTGAGTTTTGTATGTGGTGCCATGTCAGCACTTCCCTCAATTCCAGCCGGCTACACTGAACTGGACGGAAAACACGAACTATGTTTCATAGCCGTCAACCGGTCACCCATCCAAGTCCAAAACCATAGTGTAATTTATATATGCTATAAACCATGTGAATAAGGAATTTGTTTCTTAAAAAAAGTACTTTAATGACAAAACTTTTCAGAATTTTGCATAAATTGTGAACACTTTACATTTTATATTTTTTACGTTTTATATGTATTGCTAATGCTTTAACTACATAATATGCTATGTATTTATATATTTGGATTCCTTAGTCTTAGTTCCAACGACAAAAGCTTCCTGTAAACTTGTTTGCCAGGAAAATACTATAAAATCTACAATGAAAATATATCGTGACAAATGTTACCCAACTGACAATCTAACTTTGGCCACTCGTTCAATTTATACCTCTACCCTACCCCTATCCTACCCCTACACCAACCCTACCCCACCCTAATCTACCTCTAGGCTTCCCTAACCCCTTCCAATAGTAGGTATAGCTACCTATTAATATATTGTATCTACTGCCCATTTATATAATAATCGCAGTTTCCTGCTAAAACACAACCCTCGACGACACGTCTACCTGCCCTAAAAGCGTCTGCCCGTTTCGCCTCGGCCGGCCATAACCGACCGGCCTCCCCTGCGCTCCGCACACGCCGCGCGCTACACCGCTTCTGGAAGCTAGAAATGAGGCGCGGCGTTTCACAAGCTAAACGGTAGCAAACGCGCATTCATGTCACACCGTCGTAACTTTTAAACTACTTGTCCAAATTACTTAGTGTAAAATATAAAGTTTATCTACTTCAATGACCAGAAGTACTTCACTTCTGGTATAAACTATCCCGCCATACATGTTTTGCATGTAAATCTAAGTGTTTATTCAGCGTAGCCCGAGTTAGATCTCAGATAGCATCATTATTTCGGGCTTACTTGACACTTATCATTATAACTTGGTAAATTTTCTCAATATACTTATAAAATTATAGCCTATATATTATTCTGATGTATAAGCTATAATTCTATAAAGCTTCATCAAAATTCTTTCAGTAGTTTTTGTTTTTTGTTATTTAATTTATTGGAATTGACACGGAAGGCTACATAACCTAATGCACCAGTTTTTTTGGTACCAGTGATGTCAGCCTAAACAACTTCGTGAGTTATGTAGGTAGGTGCCATGTCAGCGTGGTTCCCTTAATTCCAGTCAGCTACACTGAACTGGATGAAAATACGAACTATGTTTCACAGCCGCTTCGACCGACCAGGGGGGGTTATTCCTAGAATTCACCCGAGTTTATTTCACGTGAGTTTGCATACAAAACTACTCACCAAGTGAAAACTTTTCACCATTTTTGACAGTTCTCCTATACATAATGATTAGATTCTCTTTGGTTTCTCCCGCGAGGTGAATCCTACGAATCCCAGCCCAGTTAATTTACTTTCTTGGCGCTTCAATGCGAACATTTCAACAAACGTTTCTATTCTAACGTTACGAGACGCAGACAGTCCCCGTGTACCTTCATTCAAACGATCGTTCGTTCAAAGTGTTCGTTGCCGAAAACTCAGAATTAACTCGCTGGAGTTTTCCAGTTTTGCAGTTGCCTACCTGCCGCGGTGAGATAACGCCCCCGCCGCGCCGCGCCGTACCCCGCAGAGTTTATCAAGTAAAGAGATTTCTTTTGTTTTACTGCCTACGTGCTTGCTTCGAATACCTACGCCAATAATAATATTTATTAGCAGACGGGTTCATAACTTTTCCTTAGAAATATACAAACTAATACTTAGGTAACGACGAAATCGGAATACTAGGTTGCATAAAACCCAACCCCTTCATTATTATATTATGTGTTTTGTTTGAAAAAACAAATTCAATCCTCGCAACAATCAGAGCATTAGAAATGTACAAATTGGATTTGTACATACATACCTAGATAGCGTCACGCCTGTTTCCCAGTGGGGTAGGCAGAGACGACGGATCTCCAAGTGCCACGATCTTGACACACCTCTGCCGCTTCTTGCACTCTCATAATATTCTACATACATGCTCGACGGTTACGGGTGCTGCGCACTTGCTCCTTTTTGAGAACGTTCTCGATCTGGGGCTTGACCGGCGTCCTCTCACTCGACCGGTCGAGTGAGAGGAAGCCGGTCATCAATAAATTCTAAATTTAAAATACAGTACGTGCCTCTAGGGCGACTGGGCGACCCCTCCCGACTCTTCCACTTACATTCGCACCAATCATTTCTTGGGTGCATTTGTAATACAGAACAAATAACAAATAACTAAAGGATAAAAAAATATATAATTCGTTCAGAATTAAACACAATGGCCTGACCACATATTTACCTCCATACTGGGCAGGCGCCGATAACTGATGTTACGAATACCTACCACTACTCATACCACGGTATATTCAGCACAAGAGAATAAATCAGGCGGCTGACGAAACATACACGTATTCAAACATATAAAATATTTCTCATTCCATTTATTCACGCACGCAGATAATGTACATTAAATATGTGTTTTCTGTTCAGTTCAGTGTAGCCGAGTGAGGGAAGTATCTTCCCATGGCACAGACTCACATCGCATAATTCTAATACGTGGTGTACTTTCCTGTAAAGGCTTCCAAAAGTTCTATTATAGCCAAACTTAGAAGTCATTGCTGGCAGAATCTGTTCGCTGAGAAGTTTAAAGCGATACCCGTCGCACGACCGCTGGACTCCTCCTTCTATCGAAACCTTCACCAGAACCGCTGCTCCTCAGAAGAATGTTCGATCTTCAAGTACCGTTAATATTTGCTCGTCAGGATCTTTCCTATGATACAAGTCCTGCTAGCTTACGAGGTCACCTTCTAACGAAACCTTTCAAGGCTGCTGCTGTTCCTCCCGAGGACTTGGAACCTTCGAACCCCCCTAGTTGATTCCCCGCGAGACCTACCTGACAAACTTTACTTCAAGTCACTAGCACTTTTCACTCTCAAAAAAGTGTGCCGTCACACTTTTCGATTAAAACGTTAAAAAATTCCAATGTTAAAATATTCACCAACTTTGAAATACAATGAATAATTTAAAAATTAAGGTTGTGTGTTTCTCTTCAATGACATATTCATGTATACACACTCGTACATTGTCCTACCACAAAAGTTAATTGTAATTACTCGTAACGTTAGTGAACAAACACACAACATTATAAAAATTTAGAAACAATTTTAGTTACTAGGTATATAAGTGTCCTCAAAAAATTTAACTAAGTGAAGACTGTTCACCGAAGTGGACAAGTTATACATTTTTCAGTCGCCCGCTCTCGAAGTAACAAAAGAAAGCTTTTTAATTTGACGGAAACTCGATTTCGTAATTTCATTCTCGAGTATTAATTTAACCTTTAGCCGAAAGAACGTCCGCTACATCAAAGCGACGGAAAAAAGGCTGACAGCATTAAATGTATTGCTTGTAGGAGTAATCGAGTAAGCTTATCCCCCTCCCCTTAACCGACCGCCCCCGACGACGTCACTCTCTGTACCCACAAGCCACAGATTAGAGATGTTATAGTTAGTAAGGTATTTATCATTGTGTTTCATGTTAGCGCGCTTGTTGACTGATAAGCATTGAATTTCGAGCTTTGATAGAATATTAAGCCCGAACTACAGATTCTTAGGACATTTAGTCAAAAATTAACGGGAATACTCCGATAATTTTTATCGGGAATACTCCTTCGAAAAGGCCGAATTTAATTAAAATTACAAATTCAAATCAAATAATTAGTTTTTGTTGCCAAGTTGGCACAACTGTGTTCTATTCTGGCGCGGATGTTGAGCACCAACTGTCATTTAGTTTGTTTACAATGCTCGATTTTGTTAGTTTATGTTTTTTGCGTTTTTCATAATGGATAAAAACATCGAACAAAGAGTTTGTCTCAAATTTTGTATCGTAAATGGAATTTCGTGTTCAGAGTCGCTGAAAATGTTACAGAAAGCTTACGGTGAATCGACCTTATCTTTTTTATAAGGTCAACGTGCATATGAGTAGTACAATGCATTCAAAAGCGGTTTAGATGTGGTGGAAGATTTGTCTTGCTCCGGTCGGCCATCAACATCTTCAACTGAAAGTAACATCGCTAATGTTAAGGAAATGGTTACTGAAAATTGTCATTCAAGTTTCAGAGAGAGAGCCGCTGAACTTTATGTGTCTCAAGAATCGATTCGTATCACTTTGAACTATCACTTGGGCATGAAACACGTTGCCGCTCGAATAGTCCTGAAAGATCTGAATTTTCTTTAAAAACTCAATCACCTAATTCAATTCCGAATCTACATTCGTGAAGCGCATTGTTACTGGTTATGAGATATCGATTTACGAGTTTGACATGAAAAACCAGTCAACAAGCTTCGGAATGGCGGCGCCTTCCAACTGAACCAAAACCGAAAAAAAACACGCCAAAGTCGATATAAAGTCAGTCATGTTGACGGTTTTCTTTAACTATCGCGGTGTTGTGCACTCGAAATTCTTGCTAGAAAGTTTCCAAATAAACGGCCAGGTTACAACTGAAATATATTCAAATTATTTCAGGAATCAATATCTCTGCGCTGAGCTGAGTGGGAAGTGGCAATGGGTCCGCCGCCGCCGACGAGTGGCATTAATGAAGCCCCAGCCTCGCCGCGCCGCCCCGCGCCGCGCCCACTTCAAAGTGCGTCAATTTGCGATCCACTGAGCTGCTCTCCCTGACAGCTCCGCTACCTACACTGGGCTTACATACCTACACTCAATGATCTACCGCAGATATTAGATAAACTCACATTAAATTAGGTAAAATAAGATAGGTATAATTATTAAATTAAAACTAGCTTTTGCCTGCGGTTAATCACCCTTCGCCCCTGCTCTCCCCAACACCCTTACATCTACAAAGTTTTAATATTAACAGGTATGGTGCATTTAATTTTCAATAGAAATCTTTGTAATATGTCGTAATATCTCTTGTAATTTCTTAGACATGAATTAAAGTGAAGTCGGCGCTGATCACAATAATTGCAATTCTCATATTTTGTTGCAGTGCAGTAGTTACGATAAATCCAATTTTAAAACGAACAATATAGCAGGCTGTAGCCGCGCGTATATTGTATTGCATTTGTATGTAGGTAGTTACTCGTAATTTTACTGATACGCACTATTAACAAAAGCTTTGAAGATACGCTTTGGAAGAAATGCGGCGACATCGGAATGTGGCCCTAGAACAGACGATTCTACTTTTTTCTATTTCACAATTCTACGTAAATGTATGTTATACGCCTCGAAGTGTCAGATTGGCCGAGCGGGCAAGAGCACGCCTCTCAAGCGGGTTCGATACCCACTGGGAGCACCATATTTACAACTTTAGAATTTGGGCTAAATGGCCGCTAAGACTTCGGTGAAGGAAACATCGTGAGGAAACCCGCTTACAAGCCGGTTGGTCACCGTGGAAATGTATGAGTAAAATCCTCTCATATCACAGTAATGAGAGAGGACTGTTACCCAGCAGTGGGGCGAATAAAATGGCTGCAAAAATACAAAGGAAAGAAGACGCCTATCCATACATCCAATGATGGTGCACATCTGACATTTTATTAGTTATACACATTATTATTTATATTTAGTAGGCTATGAGTTTTTGTCTGTTCTAGACACATATTTCGATCTCGCCACATTCGTTCCGAGGGGCATCTTTAATGCATCGGTGCATGCCTCGCCTCGCCGCGCATCTTCACACCGCTTCACCCTTCATCTACAGTTTATACGAACGTGTTTTAAATGTTGTTCATGCAATTTCCCGACATAACTGAAGCGTGACCTCTTAAGTATGTTATAGTTAGCACAGTTTGGCACTTTTCTACCAAAAAAAAATGTCCCGATTTTTGTCATCGCCTCCGTGGCCAATAATTTGTTTGAGTAAGTATGTGACAAAAGTGTTTTATAGACCGATAACTATATCTAGTATTCCCACAGACCTACCTATTCGATATTCGAAGAAACATTACTGATGTTATTTTTGCCCTCGGAGAAAACCAAAATTTTAAAATAAATTATATCCAACACAAAAAAAAATTATGGTCTTTACATGGTAGAATGTATATATTTTTATATAGATATTATTAAAGTTAAATTAGCAAGCTATGGAAACAATGATCTCTCTGTTCTGATTTTTCCCGGTTGAATTTAAGGCAAAAAAACAGAAACCATTAAATATATATATACATATTAGTTCTATATAAAAAGAAATTGGTAGTATTTTACTAATTAAACATCGAGATAGATATATTATCGACCTATAAAAAATTAAATCGTTATAATTTGTTGCAGGGTGACACTATTTTAAAACGTAAAGTGACCGCACTATAATGTACGGCATTATTGTAATAAACTCAAAATCATTACGAAAATTCCTTCCTCTATGACCGAGCTGGTACTGCTAGCGCCAGCATTCTCTCTCCGTCAGAAACGGAGCGAATATTTTAATTAATTCCTGGTGGAATCCGAATATTCCTTCCGCTCACATTCTCTTCCCTTGTCTCTCATCGTTACTCTGCTGGTGGTAGGTATACTGCAAAGCATGCTGAAGTAGGTAAATGTAGTTATAAATACTAGTGGTTTGCTTTAGTGACGTGGTGAATTATCTTAATAAAAAATTGTGTTAATTGTGCTGTCATTTTCTCTAAAGCTCTGGTTTCCTAGGATAGCGGCTCCGGCATTTATCGGTCGCTATATAGCGTCGAATGACGTCACTGAAACATTGTCCATGGAAACAATATGGCGTGCATTCCTAGACAGCGTTTTAGACACCACAACGTCAAATAGCGGTGACGCCATTTGCATTACGGTCGTCTTTACGGTGATTGATACTTTTCAAACGTTTTTTTGCGTGACGGTGAATAGCGTTGCCATATATAAGGATTTCTCCGGTTCTCCGTATTTATACGGATTATCAGGGAAAGATACGCATGAAAATTATCCAAGTTCTCATACGAATTTATCATTTGTACGGATTTTCTATAAAGCTTTTCATAGAAAAGGCATATTTATACGGATTTTTGAATTACCTAATAAGGATTTAAATATCAAGGTCTGGCGGGGAACAATTATAAAAGAAGGAGAATTTCAAACTGAGTTCAAACTGTAGTAGTGCAGATTGCAATATTTTACGCGTATTTAAGCATTATATATAATAATAATATAAATACTAAAGCGATACAGATCCGGGCATATTGGTGGTTGATGTCTGTTGTAGGGATAATACTTAATTCATCTCTCTCTCTTGTGTGATAAAACACGTATAATGAAATAATACTGGTGTACGGCGAAAGTATTCCCTGAATTTTCCTTCATTTTTGTGATCCTTGTAAGGGCTGCTTTCCGTAAAAATATTGCAGTTTATGATTCTAACTTTCCAAGTGTCGTTACCGCTATACGGCCGCCTTTTTACGTTCATCATATAGCGGTAGCTGAATGACGGAACCGCTATCCTAGGAAACCAGAGCTTAATGCACCGGTCTTCAACGGTACGGAACAACTTGCCCTCAACGCACTGTATGTCGTCATCCCCACATGTCCAGGGTGGCGATCGCGAAAATTGTTGACTGTAGTCTCGCTGGAGACTAGATTTCCGTGCTCACTCGCGCTCGCCGCCAAGCTTATGCGTGCTTGTAGGACGCTGTGTGGGCGGGACTCGCGTGTCACACCCCATTCTAGCTCCCCGCACGCACGCATACGGTTGACGTCGAGTGCGAATGAGCACGGACATCTCGTCTCCAGCGAGACTACAGTCGACAATTTTCGCGATCACCACCCAGGACAGGAGGGACGATATTGCGTCCGTGATGGGCGTTTTTATCAGCTAGATCGTTTCCCACAGACAACCAACACAAGCCAACAGGCACAGCAGACACGCTGTCCTCTCTATACTCTACAAGCAACAAAGAGACGCGAGCGAGCATGCTGCAACATTTTCTTGTAAACTACAGGCTGTGCCCGCGGCTCCACCCTCGTTAAACTCCATAGTTGTGATTACAACCTTTAGAATTCATATACATATCTAATCATTACGCAGGATTCTCGATGATCGGAGGTGAGAGATCTTTTGCAGCCATTTTATTGGCCCCACTGCTTGATACAGGCCTCTCTTATTTACATTATAAAAGAGAAGATTTAGTCATAAATCTTGCTTGGAAGTTGGTTTCCTCACGATGTTTTTCTTCACCGGAGTGTCAGCAGCCATTTTAGCACAAATTCTAAAGTAATATAATAACTGTTGTGCTCCCAGTGGGGTTCGAACCCCCGCCTCCCGCTTGAGAGGCGTGCTCTTGCCCGCTCGGCTAATCTGAAGGTCAGGTGAGAGATATTGAAGTAGAAATAGGTAGTTAACTTTACTGCAACTTACCACCATTTTCAGCAAAGTACATGCCGGTATTATTTGATTTGAGTGACTACACCTACTTGTCCCTTACTCACATGTCAACTACATATCGGCTCACTTTCCGCATTATTGCTGAGCGAAACGAAGCCACTTACTCGACTAGGGTAAAAAAAAGGTTTTGGTGTCTGTTCGTATGTTTGTCCGCACAATTCCTCCTAAATGGTTATCGGGCTGAAATTTTGTAGGTTCATTATGTATGTCAATAGCTCGCCACACACCTATATTCTACTTCCTAGAAGAACTGCCAAGAGTCATAGTGAAGATTGTCTACGTACTATTAAAAAAAATTTAACAGTAAAAATAAAGAAAATATTATAATATTATTACACAAAAATACCAATAAAATGACAACAAGTAAATATCGAATACACCTAATTAATATATTCACATCATTTATAATAGGCCAATCATAGGAATTATATTAAAAAAGTCAATATTTAAAAAAGGAGTCTTAAAGATTGACGTCATTTGTAAACGGCCCCTAGCATAGCGCATACGTACCGTGGGTAGGTAGGGGCCTTTAGGGGCCTCAAATAATTTTTGAGATACTTACGACATTTAATTTTAAAAATATGGAATTATTTTCAAAAAAATTACAATTTCCAACAGATGAAAGGAGTCTATTGATGGATGACGATGGTTGAGGAACTGAATCACCTCCACTACGAACAGATGCGACAGCATTACGTTGACAGATGTATTGTGCAGTGACTTCATCTAACGCTTGTAAAAAAAAATATTTTCAATAAGGTCACGCATTGAGCGAAAGGATACCTCGTTTTTTTCATCACTATAATTTCACCTTCGTCAAGTGTACTTTGGCAAATAAAACAAGCTCCCGGCGAAACAGACATTACAAATTCGGCACAAAACAGGTGCAATACAGCGAAGGCTCTCTTCAAGGGGCTCGGTCCGAAGCTGTTTGAGGCCACGGGGAATCCCAAATCAGGGGCCTACTTCGTTGAGCAAGTAAGTCTGGCCATCCAAAGGGGAAACGCCGCTAGCGTTCTAGGAACCTTCCCTTCCGAAAATTTAGACGACTTTATAAATTGTTTTCAGTGAGACCAAATTCAAAATTTTCCGTGTAATATTTAATTTTTAATTTTTAGTTATCTTTCCTTATAAATTGGGAAAATTCGATTTTTGGCTACGTTTTCTGTGGTTTAATTATAAATATGGTTACGTGATAATGTTACATAAGAATCTAAAAAAATATACTAAGCACTTATAATATTACTAATATTGGTAACGGATACTATGAAATTACATACATACATACCATCACGCCTCTTCCCCGGAGCGGTCGGCAGAAACAATTGAGCACCATTTGACACGTTTCCGTCATACATCCTAAGCTTTATCCGCCGCCATTCATCGTCCTGTCGTTTACACGTGCACGCCTCTCACGGGTGCTTCGAACTTGCCCCTTCCGTAAAAGGTTAAATATTTGGTCATTGCATGTTCTCCTAGGCGGTCTCGTTCAATCCTCCCTTCCACATTTTGATTTGATTCCACGCTTTCGACGTCCACACGAGGAATGAGTTTTAGAACCGATCGATTCGACATTTCGGTACAACGATAAACGAATGACTGAAATGAATGAATGAAATGAATGAATGAAAAAAATTAATGAAGGAAATAAATGAATGAATGAAATTAATGAATGAATGAAATGAATGAATGGAATGAATGAATGGAATGAAGTAATGGAATGAATGAATCCCAGTAATAATCTCATGTTCTAATATGATATCGTTAAATTTAAATTCCCACAACGTTATTAAAACACGTGAAAATGTTACACAACACACCGAAGTGTTTTGGAATCGCTCCAACAAGCGAATCTGTGATAGCGCCACACACCCAAATAAATGCAAAGTGTACTGCCTGGTGTCCACCACCACCACCCCGCCCCAATATCCTCAGCCTCCTCGAAACACCGCACCCGCGGTCATAACTTACAAGGGGGAAATCGCAAATACGCTTTGAATGTAGACTTTTGGGGAAATTGCTTGAATTGTATTAGTATAACTTTATATGATATCAATTGAACCGTGTGGGGTCGGTACTTAAAAGAATGACCCCACTGCAACTTTTCCTATGCATGTCGTTAAAGGCGACTAAGGCATAAAGGACAAGAAGCCGTGCTAAAGGGCGACAGGCTCGCCACCTCGCACCTTGGCACGGTACTTCTACCAAGTCATGCAGTAGGTGGGTCTTCGTGCCTTACACGCTACTTGATATCTTGTTCGAATACCTTGCGAAATGTGGGGTTTGGTTTTGTGCTGTAATTTAATGGAGTTCTTGAAGCGCAACACCGATTGCTCTGCTTACCCCGGTTGTCGGGATGTAGCGTCAGTGATATGTATGTACGGGCACATAGTCTGATCCTCGGCTTTCATGCGTCTGTGCGTGTGTTGTGTAAGCTACTCGTAACTAACCCACCGTGCGATCTCAAAAAAATATTAGTACAAAGCTTCTCCTAGTGACCCCGAGAAAGGATCGGGGACCACAAAACGGCAATTAGTCTGCGGCCCGTGGCAGCAAATGAAAAAAGCTTCAGTGAGCCGACTGAATGGATTGACCGCCATCTTGAATTTTGATGTTTGACAGATACCGTTTGCTAGACTAAACTACATACTAATGTAGTTCAATATTATTATGTTCTAATTAATGCGTTCTAGTAAAAATTATTTAGACAATGCTCGATAAGATACGGTATGATACTAAGATACCGATCCAGATTTTTAAGATCTTTATCCCTTGTTCTGTTAAAGAGTTTTTTATTAGAGATAAATTGTGAAAAGTCTCAAATGAATAAGTAAGTTTTCAAACCATCGTGAACGGTAAATCCGTTAGAATGTAGTATTATTTAGAGTGGTTAAATAAATCTATACCAACTAGATTTTTGCAACGCCCCCTCTCCGCCCATCGAGACCCGTAATTATGAACGGGCCAGTATGAAAGCTGGCCGGGGTGTCAGCAAACATGTATCTAAAATGTGGGTATCAGTGGGGCCTCAGTGGGTATCGAACCCTTACCCGATCGAGAGGGGAGTTCTCTCACCTAATCTCACACTGAATTGAGTGCAGGCAGGAATACAAAGGAATATATTAGTAGGTAGTAAAGTTCTTTCGATGAATATTCCTAATTCTGTGCAGTGCAGCCGTAATAAGATTTCACCGAGATATCTCTGCGGGTAGTTTGAGGGCAGTTGTGTGCAGGACGCTCAAACGATATGCCGCCTGGTCGCACTCAGAGTCGACGTACTCTCAGCACAATGAGGTACGCAGTATACATCGACGTGACGGGCAACGCGAACGACGTCGCGTCGTCTAGGCGAACTTCTAGAACATTTGTATACGAATTTCAAAGCGGTGTTTATTGAATCGTTCTAGAAATAGTGTTGCCCTTCTTCTATATTGGTATGTCTAGTTAGTTTAGTGTTTTGAGTGTTTGTCAAACCTGTTTTAAAGGACTTTGGGGTAGGTGCTCTATTGACATCTCTTGAAAGTACATTATGTTCTACATTTCGACTGCTCTATTTGACAGGAATTGCACTTTCTGATTTGTGCAAGCGGCATTAAGCTTCAGCATATGGACACGGAAATAACTATTTTTATTTTTAGTGAAAAGGTCAGTACCGTGCGGGGCCGCTACTTAAAAGAATGACTCCACTGCATCTCTTCCCATGCATGTCGTAAAAAAGCAACTAAGGGATAAGGATAAGATGTCGTGCTAAAGGGCGACAGGCTCGCCACATCTCACCTTGGCACGGTACTTCTACCAAGTCATCCAGTAGGTGGGTCTTTGTGCCTTACATGCTGGTTGATATCTGGTCCGAATACCTTGCGAAATTTGGTGGTCGGTGTTGTGCTGCAATTTACCGGAGTTCTTGCAGTAATTATTTAGTTCTTTAGTTCTTTATTCAGCATTCTTATGGTAGTACACTACACTTGAATTTGTCAAAATATTACATTTTA
>WYDE02205320.1:0-22265 GCA_009867175.2 Adela reaumurella
AGCACTGACATGGCACCTAGTTCACCCGGTGTTATGGGCTCACATCTCGGATTGTAGGTGATGTAGCCAATCTGTGTCAGTTTCAATAAAAAAAAAATCAAAAATTTTATGTTTAGGCTCACAGCAAGCCCGAGCCGGTATGGCACCCCTAAGATTAAATTGACTGCATCGGAGCATGTACTCGGGCCACTCTGATTCTGCGACCTGTACCGGTTGTGTACATAAAAAACCCCTCTTCAGCTATTCTGCGATGACTAAGATTTGGAAAACACCTATACAGGAAGTTTAAAAAATTTGTGTTAACATTAAAGCTGGGCTATTATTTCATATAAGAACATAAGGACTTTCGTTCTACCACTTAGTGCATTCTGGGGTAAAAAAATTTCGACCTTTACCGTACACTTCATGAGTAGTTACTTAAAAAATGTTTGGAGAAAGAAAAAATTTTTTTGCTTATAAAAAAATTATTTTTTTAGCAAAATTAGTTAGTACTTATGTGAATGTTTTGTATTTTGGCACACCGTGTAAGTAACATTGTTAAGTTGAACGTAGAGCTTGGAAGCGTTGGTTTGAGTTGTGGCTGCGCAGAGTGTGTGTTAAGCTTGAGTTATTGAGTCGCGTCGCTGTAGCCGGTCTGTGTTGTAGATAAGGCATGAATATCACTCATCTGTGCGTAATACCTAGACTCAACATAGTTTCATTAATTGCCAATATGGAATCATTTTATTTTGTTTTCTTAATGTAATTCTGTCATCGAATCTCATTAGATATTTATTTTAATGTGGTAGAATTATGTAGGTTAATCGAATGGAGGTATAATTTTTTTTAAAATTAAAATACAATGAACATTTCCTTAAACAAATTTTTTTGTTGTGTTTTACGAATGAATGAATCTTGAGAAATGCATTATGAAACTTTATTAGTCATTAGAGAGTAATCCAAAAAGTTCTAGTTAACATATTATATTTAGCCTGTAATTCTTGTACTAGAGAATCAATAAATTATTATTTTGCACTTCTGTTTATCCTTTCACCTCATCACTTAGTATTCGCGACAATTTGCAGACGTGTTCTCTTCCGAGTGTACACGATCTTTAATAACATCATTTTGGTAGTCTCGTAGACCTTTCGCCGGCTAAGTTTACCGCCCAAATTTAAACTCCCCCTGAATATGTGGACTTTGCCCAAGGTGAAATTGTCGGAATGTAAAAGTTCTTCATATTGGCTCGGTGCTCGTGCGGGCTCACTCGCACCGTCCCGACGCGAGGTACTCGGTGTGAGGTGTAAGCTTAACCGGTGACCGGGAGTAGGTGTACATGTATATATGGAGGAGGAGGAGGTTATAGCACACTGGTTATAGCTGGAGGCGCTGGCGACGCTGGGCGGCTGGCTGCGGCCGGAGCCGGCAGGCGGGCTGCTAGACACATGGGTATTGCGAGCTCACTTACTCTGCCAGGTGTGACCGGGACGCCGTCTCTCTTTCTCCCTCGCCTCGCCCACTCCACTCATCTAACCCGCAGCGCTAACTCTCATATTCATTCACCGTTGCCCCGCCCACACATACACGCCCCAATACACTGGACTAAGGTGCCACAGTCTTCTTCATTTCTATCAAGCCATGCTGTCACGTGATAGGTTCACCGCTATGTTGCTATCGCTTTCTCACCCCCACCTACTTCACGATTGTGGAGTGAACGCGAAACACGAACATCGCAGCAGTCGCCCGACGAACCACAATTGTGAGGTAGGTACATTGGAGCGCAATAGCAACATAGCGGTGAACCTGTCACGTGACAGCATGGCTTGTTAGGAATAAAGAAAGCTGTGATGGCGTCGAATACACTGTATAGAAACTGCAAGAAACTTGAGCGAGTTTCCATCAGGGAAACTCGCTGTGTAAAGGCTCCGCGAGCTAATTCTTTGTACTCGCCAAATGCCCGCAGTGCCCAAGAAGTTTGGGCGAGTGAACTCACGGAGCTGTTCACACATACTTGTATAGTGTTGACAGCTCAGGTGTTTATTATACAGGCTGTCCGCGGTTAAGTGTGCACCATTCAAACCTGTTACTTCATACATTGGGTACAACACGGATATGAAAGAATCTTTCATTTTGGTTGAGAAACATTTTTTAGACTCCCCATACATTTTAGCCTAAGGATTTTTTTTAAATGTATGGGGGAGTAATTTTTCTCAACCAAGTTAAAAATACTTTCATATTCTACGGAATGTATGGAGTATCAGGTTTTAATAATGCACACCTAACCGCGGAAACTCTGTATACAGTGTAATCCGCGCCTAAGATTAGCCGTTCTGAAACTTCGCTGAAAATAATGTGCGGTGCTTATAATAGTCTATAGAGCTAGACGCAGTATTGATCTCTAGCAGTTCATTCATATGCGATCATTGCTCTGTCACTAGCTTCAGTGGAGAGGATCGGAATAATTTTATGCACAGTAATGCATTATCAAGTATAAGTGAGCATTAATATATCCATTCGTACAGACTTGTCGAGCAATTATACGGTCACCAGGTAAATATGCCAAACCTTCAGTGTGTGACATATTTATTTACTGACATATCTTGATTTTTAGACAAAACTGAGCAAACTATTGGGAGTTCAAATATTTGTTCAACTAAAGTTCCTCGTTTGGACTACACAACAAAATATGTAGATAAATGAACATGTCAGACCCTTCAGAGTCCGACGTATTTATTTATTGACATATTTTGCTCTTTAGACCAAACTGAGCAAACTATTGGGAATTCGAATAGTTGTTTAACTAAAGTTCCTCGTTTGGACTACACAAAAAAATATGTCGATAAATAAACATGTCAGACCCTTAAGCGCCCGACGTATTTATTTACTGACATATTTTGCTCTTTAGACCAAACTGTTGGGAGTTCTAATAGTTGTTCAACTAATGTTCCTCGTTTGGACTACACAACAAAATATGTCGATAAATGCACATGTCAGACCCTTCAGCGTCCGATATATGTATTTATTTATTGACATATTTTGCTCTTTGAACCAAACTGAGCAAACTATTGGGAGTTCAAATAGTTGTTCAACTAAAGTCCCTCGTTTGGACTACACAACAAAATATGTCGATAAATAAACATGTTAGACCCTTCAGCGCCCGACTTATTTATTTACTGACATATTTTGCTCTTTAGACCAAACTGAGCAAACTATTGGGCATTTGAATAGTTGATCAACTAAAGTTCCTGATTTGGACTATACAACAAAATATGTTGATAAATAAACATGTCAGACCCTTCAGCGCCCGACGTATTTATTTACTGACATATTTTGCTCTTTAGACCAAACTGAGCAAACTATTGGGAGTTCAAATAGTTGTTCAACTAAAGTTCCTCATTTGGACTACACAACAAAATATGTCGATAAATAAACATGTCAGACCCTTCAGCGTCTCACGTATTTATTTATTGAAAAAACAATTCTCCGTAGACCAAACTGAGCAAACATTGGAAATGTGGAATAGTCATTGAATAAAATAAATATGTCGGTAAATAAATATGCCAGACACTGAAGGATCTAACATATTTACAAGGTCAACCTATATGACTTCATTTTGGACATTGCGATTTATCGAAGCACTGGTTTATTTGTAAGTGACTGCGACACAAAGGACGCTTATTAAGTTTAATTTTAGTTAATATAGCCCTACAGTAAATTGTACTTGTACTTGTGTAATTGTACAGCACTACTGTGTTACACAAATAGTACGCAGGCCTCGCAATATCAAAATCCTTATAGTAGCCTAAAACAGTGGGCGGTTGGGAACATAAAAAAAAATTGTGATAAATCACAGGTTGAATGTGAAGTTGCAGGTTGATGTGTGGGCGGGATTAGGAAAAACTTACTCATATCACCGTCATTGGCTGCGGACATTATGACCATCTGGATGCAGGATCTCATCATATCATTGGTATTTGGTTGAGGAAGGGCTCTCATGGAATCATCATGGATCATGTGACTGTTATATGTTGGCAGGAAGACGCTTTGCAAAGCTTCTTGTAAGAGCCAAAACTTGAGCTACGTATTGTCATAAATATTTCAGAATTCACTAAACTTTTTCAATGAAACAAATAATTAAATTTATTTTAGGAAAGGAATCTATAAACGGTGTTAAGTAAATAGCTACTACCGGCTGATTCTGTACATGAAACTGAATAACTTTTGTTGTGCGCCTTTTCCTATTAACACGTTCAGCGCCAAGGCACTTCTGAGGCAAATGCTTTGGGAATCACTATTTTTTTATTTTAAAAATTCATTTGTAAAAAAATCCCATTATTCCTGAACTATATCACATTTTATACCCCAGATAAACAGAACAATTTGTGAGGGCCAGGGCTACAAAGTCTTCATACAAAATGTTCGGCGCGGTGTATATTCACTGATACATTTGCCTCTGAAGTTGACTACTCACATTGTATAACCTGATAACCAGATATACACTGGCCTGTGAGAGTTGCACTAGGGTGTATAATGACAAATACACGTGGCGCTGAACGTGTTAAACAAATATAGTATTTATTTCTTAATATAATTTTTAAATAGCTTCTCTCAAAATGTATGGAGAAATGAAAAAAAATTTACCTCCAAAATTTGTATATTTATGTAAACCTTCAATATCAAATACAGAATCATTCCCATAGGTTAGTTCAAAAACGTCTAACCTAAACCTTAAACACCCTGTATAAAATCTTTCGTGTAATTCAATGGATAAACGTGAAATACAAAATATCTTATGATTTTATTGGCTTGGAGAAGCGAGGGGAGGGGGCGGCGGTTTTGTGTGCGTGCTAACATCTCCGCTCATGCATCGTGTGACTCGACCCGTACTTGTCTTCATCTAACATTAACACACTATCAACTGTCAACTAGTTTCTAAGTCACCTACTTTGACGTTCGACATCTAAGCAACACCAAACTGATATTTGCACTGATTGGAACTACTAAAATCAAAAGTCCGTAACCGCATGACTTTGATCGTCGCATGATTTTAGAAATTATGAACATTTTCTTATACTGTGTGCAAGAAGTCTCAACAAATATTCTGTTACAATATTCTACATGACTCCATCGATAAAGATGACCACTGAAAAGAATTTAATGATGTTTTGGTGAGCTAATCTCTGATCACTTCTTCCTAAAAATGCAATACATAATGTAAAGAGCGTAGGCAGTACACTTTGTAAAACTATTGAAGATAAATAGTTTAATCCATATGAAAGGAGTCTTGTTATTTGAGCTGATGCAACAGAGTGCGTGCGACTCGGAGTCGCTCGATTCCGCCCATATGGCGCCGAGATAGGCTTGCCAGATGCCTCGTATTTTACGGGTTGCCCCGTTTTTCAGCCTATGATAAAATAGAAACCCGTAATTTCGAAAATAAAATACGGGGTGAACAAAGCTCCCGTATTTATTAAATATTCGGCTGGAGCTCTCACAACCAAACGCAGACGTCTGTCTGGCGCGTTGTGACTGTTTGAATTCGCGCGGTTTGTATTAAAACTAGTTTTATCAATCCCAGCCTCAAATGCGCCAGTAGAAAGAATATTTTCTATGTGCGGCAATGCGTGGACGGATAGCCGAAACAGACTTAACATAGAAACAGTGAAAGCTGAGCTGCAGGTTAAGTGTAATTATAAGTTAAAATGTAAGGACTTTTATAACTTTGCGTTAAATAATGAAGAGCTTTTGAAAGCTGTCTCAACCAGTACTAAATATAAGTTTAAAAAAAATAAATGTTTGGCATTAAAAATGCTGTTTTAATTGTCTCCCGTAAAATAATCGAAAACCCGTATTTTTTATGCTGATAACCCCTAAATGGCGAAGTGACAGGTGGCGACCCTATCTACCGCTGCCTTCATTTCTTCGTCACTCGCAAATCTTTGTCCTCCAAGGTTTTTCTTCAAATTGGAAAAAATTAAATAATCTCTGGGAGCAAGATCTGACTGAACTGTACGGTGGTTGATTTCTTCAAATTCTGTCTCGCCGAGGACACGCCTTGAAACTCGCCTTGTTTTGTAAAAACAGGACTCTTTTTCCAGTTTGCCTCTCCTTTTCTCGACAACCACTTGACGCATTTTTGTCAACAATGCGGCGTAATAGTCCCGTTCATCTTTCTTTTTTTAGGAAGGTAGTCAATAAACAGAATCCCCTCACAATCCCAAAAAACAGTGGCCTTAAGCTTGGATGCCGATCTTTCAAATTACATTTTCCGCGGCGGCTTTTTTTCCTTTTCAATCCACTGCATTGACCTATTTTTGTTCTGGATCGTACTGTCGGATCGATGTGTTATCAACAGTGACAATGCGAGAAAAAATGTCGTCAGGATTATCACCACAGATGTCCAAAAACTCTCAAAAACTTATGACAGCTTTGTACTCTAATTTCGTGCAACGAGTTCATGACTCCAATATGGTGATGTTTACGATTCAATTACCAAAACCGCAATGATGCTAACGACATGCGATTTGGTATACAAACAGCTTAGAGTATTCGCAGTCAGTGACAGGCAGCATGACAGATTGGTGACACTTATAGGTACTTAATATTTCAGCCTCCCCTAGTACATACCATCCATAACTCTATACGCGACCCCGCTGTGTTCGGTTTAATTATATATTTTCATATTAAGCGCAAAACACCACACATTACGCGGATGGTACATGATAGGTATAATTTGCCGCATTTCTGTCGACCGGGTCAGCTAAAGCTGCATCCAAATATGTTATTTTGACTGTTATCTCGAGTCTTTTGGACACACTGAAAATAGACCTCCCATATTGCCCTCGCGATCATCACATTCATTTCACAGACAACTGCAGTCTGAACATGCGAAATTCTATGACAATATTTGCTTATATTTTGCACATGGTCAACCTGTCTGTCCCTAGCCATATAGAATAGTTATAATTATTTTTTCCAGGAAGACTCAGAGGTGGTTGCCATAAAAACTGGGACATTAATATGACACTCTTCATACAAAATTTGTATTACCTCTATTCGCTTCTTGCGTATCGTCTTCTTTCATCGATACATGCTCGGATCTGTAGATTCCGCTCGCCAAATCCCACACGAACAGACACTGTGGACAATTTAAAACAACGTACATATGCATGTACATGCATTACACGGTTTATCAAAATAAATGTGAATTTTTTTTAGTTGACATTAGGGGTGATTCAGTATACGATACTAAGTACTTTTGCTAAAAAAGGAATTTAAAAAAAAAATTATTTCTCCATACATTTTTAAATACCTACTCCTGAAATGTATGGTGAAGGTAATTTTTTTTTACCCCAGAATGCACCAAGTGGTAGAACAAAAGTTGTTCAGAATATGAAATACTACACACCTAGCCTTAATGTTAACATCCTTTTTTTAAACTTCCTGTATAATTCTAGGCGGTAGGACTAACGGGTACAGCTCAATATCAGTTCTAATGCTCCTTGAAACTACATACATCCTTGGGAAAAGTCTAGTACACTCCCTGCTCGTGGTAGTCTTCTATTGCTTACTTCCTAAGGATTTTGGGAAGGATTTTCTTCAACTCCTCATGCTTTAGCTCAATTTGAAGCTTATAATCTGCAAACATCTTCAATCTAGGGGCGCATACATTACACAGTTGGCCACAACTCTAGTGGTGTGTTTGAGTAACCAGTCTACTTGGACACATGTGCACCAACATCTACTTACCGAAGAAAGGAAGGGATTTTTGCCAAGAGTTGCAGTGTGCCTCGAACATAATTGTCCGGTGACTGACTTAAAGATGCAAGAACAATGGGTGAATAATGGCTGAATCGTTTTGAAGCGTGTTGAACGAAATATTGTCGCAATTTAATCTTTCCATAGATCGTTTTGACATTGGAAATGTCTTTACTCTGACATGGGTACCGGTACGGTACGGTATGGGTGGAGAAATAGGATCATGTGGGGACATTGCGGTGAATTTGGATCGTAGAGTGGAATCTGGTTTAAAAGTGTAGGTCCGGAGAGGGCTATAAGTGGGTGAAAGAGAACTATGAAAAACTTTAATGTCTTTCGAAATATTCTGGAAAACCTAAAGAAAGTGATAAAAAAATGCCCGTTGACCGCACTTTACGCGCATATTTTGTAATTTTTGGACCTTTACCTTACCTTTTTTGACCCTAGTACTCAACTATGGTCAAAAAAGTGGTGGTCTCTGTCTTTTTGTCCACACGACTCCCCCTAAACGATTCCTCGATCGGCCTGAAATGTTGTAGGTTCATTCCATATGTCAATAGCTCGCAACACACCAATTTTCAATTTCTAGAAGAAATGGCAAGAAAATTAGTTGGAAATTTTTCCTAAACGTTCAGCCGATCAGGCTGAAATTTTGTAGCTTCATTGTATTTGCAAACAGCTTGCGACACACCAATTTTCAACTTCCTAGAGGAACTGGTAAAAAACATAGATGAACATTTTTCAACGTCCAATCTTCCTAAACGAGCTCCCAATGGTATAGCGAATCACCCTTCGCCGATGGTACGGTTCGCCGAAATCACTCTATGTCGATGGTTGGTTCCACGAATAAATCCATCGCCGATAGAACTATTCGCCGAAAACACCGTTCATCGATGGTCGCTTCAGCTACAACAACTTTTACCGATGGAACCGGTCGCCGAAATACTTCAAACACAAATAATTTCACATCAGCTTCCTGGTGTTGGTCTCATCTGTCTTATCATAACAATACCTGTGTGATTTTCTCTTAGAATATGCACAACATGCTTGTTGAAGTACTTGAGCAAGTACTTGAACGATGTTATCTTTCACCGGAGTGTCAGCAGCCACTTAGCACAAATTTTAAAGTTATAAATATTGTGTTCCCAGTGGGTATCGAACTCGGACCTCCCGCTTGAGAGATGTGCTCTTGCCCGCTCGGCTAAACTGACACACTATGGAGGAAATCGCTACCAGTCAACCTTTACATACATAAATATCTACTTAACAGGAGACGGACTCATTGTAAGAGCCAATTGTTTTCAGTAAACATTTAAACAGGTACCCCTTTCTGCTTACCTTAAGGCGGACTTATTCCGGAGGAAGTCACTTCCAGTCAACGTTTATGTACTTATAAAATCTGCTTAGCAGAAGGCGGATTTATTGCCGGAGGCAGTCACTTCCAGTTAATCTTTGGACAGGAACGAATGGTGTAACTCAATGAGCATACAAAGTAAAAATTATATCCTGTCGATATTCTATGCTAAAATGTTTATTTGATGGAAACCACATATACGGCGCATGACACATTAACGCAGAGATGTAGCCCCACGGCGCCAGCCTGCATTCGGATATTTACGTGCACCATGTTGGAAGTATTAGATAGGTACAGCATTTATCCTTTGGAATATCGACAGTGTGCGGATGCATTCCCTGTAGCGCTGGATTGTAAGGTGTGGATCTCATCTACACCTTACAGCAGGCAGGTATAGCGTCTGACGTCTTTTATCTTTTTGAAACCCTCTTTGGTACAGGGGATATAAACACAAAACTATCTAATATCTCTGCACAGATGTAGGGCCTCTAAGTTATGCATTCACGCATTAAGGGGCCGCATCGCGAAATTAGGCGTTTTGAGAGTTCGAAACAATCTCTTTCTACAAATTAAGTGGAACATAGTAAATGAAATACACAGAAAATTAAAGTCAAGAATTTCATATATAATACAGTATTTTTTTTTTCGTACTGTATATAATTTACTTTCTGTACAATGCCCACTCAAATCAGAGCCTTTTTAGAAAATCCGGTAAAGAGGTTGATTGGTGAAGGGCAGTAAAGCTTATAAAAACATAAAATAAAAAAGTACTTGTAACAAACGAACAAGCAAGTCCTCTACTTTTGTTTATTCCAAACGGATATTTAATATTTGTTTTAGTTTTCTTAATCGAAGGCTCTCAAATAGTAAAATATTTGTAAAATATGACGTGCCCCAAAAAGTAATTATAAGTAAATGAAACCTATATGAATAATCAAGAATAAAAATACATCTCTTTAAATTTATAAATTATAAAAAATATTCAAAAAAATATCTACTTTTCTGTCAGAAGTTGTTTGTCAAACACGAGCTAAGAACGTCGGCCGCAATGGATTTTGTATGGACGGAACGGAAACGCGATAAACACTCTTAAAACAAGTACGTTGAGCTTTATTAGCAATGAAAAAATAGGGCAACATTTTTTAATTTGTATGAAATTGTATGAAACTGTTAAGAGTAAATAGCCAATGCTATGGATCAGAGATCGTAACATTCCCACTTGTTTAAATTCTTACTCCTGAAATGTATGGTTTTATTATGGAAACGGACATTGGAGGCTTCACCGCACACGATGTAAGCCTATTACACCTTTTCTTATGATCGTGTCTGATCACGGTGCCATGTGACCAACGTTCGAGCCAACGTGTGATGTGCCCGGCTACAATTGGACGAGAAACACTAGCTAGGTGTACATTGTCGTATTTACATATTTTTATTTTAAATGGAAGAAATTGTCAGTGTTTCTTTCACATTTTTGACGTTCGTATTAGAAATTACTTATCGAACAACTTTTTTCCACATTTCTGAGACGAAGACTACTCCTACCTACGAGACTGTGGATCGATTGTAGAAAGGAGAAGCGGGAGCGAGTTAAAGCGTGGACACACTACATCCCCCTCACTAAGGGCACAAATCGATATCCTGTTGTAAATCATTTATTACAGGGTTGCCAACCTGTGTAATGCACTCCCTGTCTGCATCAAAATGTAGCTATAGTTTGGGGCCCTTCAAACAGAATGTGGACTTGAACAAACGCGGTATTTGCGTATCATTAGTGGAAACAAATGTAATTAATTTTAATAGGGATATTTCCAAAAACAATTACATTAGCACAACATGTTTTTTATGGTATAGTTGAAAGGGTAGCGTAGCTTCATTTACATGCGGAAGCTTACCTACATATATATGCGTGCAAGCGTTGAAGCCGCAGATGTGCAGGCCCGCAGCGCGCGCACGCGTCGCGCGTCGACACGCGCTAATGCACAACGTGTACCGGCACAGCGAGCGGCGCGGCGCGGGGCGCGCGAGTTGGCGTGACTTACTCGCGTGCCCAGGTGCCCACGCCGTCCGTGGAATTCCGATGTGGGCTTGGCTCCTCTGGAGGTCACATGTTGCCAAGCGCGAGACCATTAGTTCAGCGTTAGGTTGGGTCTTGGGTGACCGAATGTGTTGGTATGGTTCAAGGCTTGGACGAGGTCATGCAGGTATGGCAAGGTCGGCAATGGACAAACGTCGCTCTTGTATTAGTAAAATTGTATAGTGTCTGTGGCGAATTACAAAATTGGATCATGGCATGTGAAATCGAAACCACTAATACACCACTAATGAGTTGTTTCATCGCTGACCAGTGCGTCTACCGGCTTAACATCATACGAGTAAGTGAAGAGGTCGAAACCTATCGTAGACGTTAATTCACTCGACATGGCCAGTCTGATTGGTTGAAATCGTGGCGTTGTCTCTTCACTCGCTCATGTGATATTAACCCGGTACTGCCGGTAGACGCACTGTGGCAGATGTCTTTAAGGCATGGTTCCACCTTCCTCCTAACACAAATACAAGACATTTCTACCGGAATGGATTCGGAAACCATCTTAGTTAGCAACGGAAATTCATCTTGATATGTGAATTTCGAGTTGCGAGTGCTTCCTCCCGGATGCCGTACGGATGTGAAATATGAACTCTGACGACGACGGTTGCTATCGCGCCCAGCGAGTAACGGAGCGAGCCGTGCTTGCAATATCACTCACTCACTACGCGATATATCCGTCCTCGCACCGACGTAATGGATATTCAATGTCAGTTTGAACTCCGGCATATTCATACTTCATCTATGACACCAGAATTATCCCTTACTGATGAATACGGGGAGGATTCGGTAATATATAAATTGTGAGTCGTATGTCCAGCAGGAGACGCAAAATAACTAACTTTAAGAAATTGAAAAGAACAAAATAGCACAAATTAATTCTTCATAGCGCAATGCGTGGTGTTTCTGTTTCGCCACCTTGTGGTATGGCCACCGCAATTCGCTGACCACCACTAGATTATGCAAGAGTGCATCGTTCACGCTCACGCCCGCCGCGGCGCGGTGCGGCGCTATCTAGCTCGCATCTACGAGTAACTAGCAGCGGCCGACAATTCATTACTGCTCTGTACAAACAAATGGGCGTGCAATTGTTGTACTAATACTAGCCACAACACACAACGCCACACCAGTCCGGGCGGATTCCTGGCCGTACGAGCGTGAAGCTTTCGACACCTGAGCGACCATGTCTTCTACGGCTAGAAGCACTGATGAAACTCTCCGACGAGATGTAGCAATGCGTCACGGTGGCTGAACGTCAAAATTTCGACAAACATTATTTCAGCATAAAAGTGTTACGATTACTTATGCCACAAGCGAGGCATCGCCTCATCGAAACCTACACGCGAAACCGAGGCAGACCATCGACATCATTAACAGCGTTCTGTAATAGATACATTATTCAAAAGATCACATTTATTCAAGATACACACCTAATAAACGACCATTACTGTTATTAGCGCTGAGAGCGACGTGGAATTCAGTTTATTAATTTGTCTAATTGCGTAATAAATTGCGAAAATTGTCTTATCTCACGCGGACCAGATGCTATCGACCCACACCCCACACGAGCGCGGGGCGAGGTGTCCGCGAACCGCTCGCCGCCGGCACACCGAGTTATTTTAACTCGGAGACTGACTGCGAACCTTTTAGCTGGGTGTGATTATCCTTTAAGGAATTCCAAAGAAAAATCAGTCCAGGAGTAATGCCCCACCGAACATAACCATTTGTTTTGACTGAACCGTGACGTGACTCTTCGCACGTGCGCGACTACCGGATACGAATGCTGTACAGAATGCTTTTTGCACATCATTGGGTACGTCGTATATCTTCAGGCGTGTGTTTGCAGCCCAAGTGACTTCCGAATCTTCCGGCCGCATGCGTTAGTCTCGCCTGTCTGTTACATTTAGTGAGAGTTTCGCTTAGAATTTTTTTAACTGAATTTCCAGTAGTTTCTTTTTACGTGGGCTAAGCTAGAGAAATGATAATGGACGACGGAATGGACACGGGCTGCTGCGCCAGTGAGAATGCAAACAGGTTGTAGAGTATTATCGCAAGTGGCAAGATGCATGCGCAGGCGCACCGCATCCCATCGCATGGACGAGCGCGAGACGACACGCTAGCAAGGTCGCCAATCTCGTAACTCAGCCTCCGGCCTCTCTCCGCGGCCCATCCGATAATGTATTCAAATCGATATTGGTTACTTCTTCACACTCGATCGTTAATCAGCGACCTGTTACCGTGGACGTTTATTTTTCTCCACAAATTATTGTCTAGCCGGGCCTTCGACATTTACATCTAGAAAGGAATCGTACACCGCGCCACCGCAGCCATCTCAGCTGCAAGCCGAGCTACCAATCATTGCGTACATGGGGCAGATCGCTGGACGATTTACGATCCCGCTCGAATCCTCAACCTTTGTGATTTCAATCAGCATTCTGTTCTGCAGAAGGCCCTGTGAATGAATGGCCCTGGGCTCCCTAATAAGGAAGGATGGGTAGAGTTTTAAACGGATCCTTCGAGAGGTTATGATATGAACTATAAGCAAACTTTAACCGTATTCAATGCATACGTCGTCGGCGGCGGGGCGGTGTTTTTATACGAGTACCTACACTAAACTGGGAAGGCACGTTCATCCGAAATCACACATGCAATGCCTGGAACACTTACAAATTAGTATTACTAGGGCTTTATGGGGTGTGACATGGAATTTCGCATAGACAGCGAGTCATATTGTACTAGTATAAAGTACCTAGAATGCGAGATAAATCACATCCTGGTGATGTTTGTTGTTGATTGTCCATAGAACGGATGCTGTTTAGGGAGACTGCCCCTGCTTCAAATGAAAATTTGAAGGAAATATCATGAAGATATCATATTCAAAAACAACCTAGGGCAATTTTTCATGAATTATTGTATCCGTCATGAATTATTGTGAAATGCTGTGTTTAGTAATGAAATGATGAATAAAGAAGAGAATAATGATAAGATGTAAACATTTTGTAGGCAGTGGCAAACATTAATGTAGATTAAGGTAATGTGGAAAAAAAATCCAGCGAAGATATTTGCCAGTTCTTCTTCGCTGTTATGTGACAATCGAACTAGCGAAATGTAAGAAGAATGCAATAATGTGACGGACTGAGTACAGTGTACTGCCTAATAATGGTGAATAAACAATACAATGGGTAGGAAGTATACACGCTCAGTAATTCGATTATCATAGCGAAGAAGAACTGGCAAGAAACTACGCTGGACAAATTTTCAACTCTTACGTATTCTACATTTACTAAACGTTTGCCACTCGTTTTACACACATACATATTTATTACATCATTATTCACGATTTATTCTTTACTTATCTTTCACACATAATTTATTAAAAAAATATATGTTCATAAAACAGAACAAAATCTGAACACGCAGAAATAATTTCAAATAACAGGCGTAATCGCACTTCCTCAAATTTTAATAGTGCATTATGGATTGGCGCTTCTTGTTGGTAGTTTTTTTGCCTTGCTTGGTGCAAGCTTTCCGACAAAACAATCCTTGCTCCAACCTGTGCCGTGCATTACATCGCGCTACTCGCATTCCCCATTCTTGTATATGTTTATAGTTTATTGTACTCAATTGTTACGACAGGCGAGCGTAGTGCAAACTAGCACTCTTTGCATAATATTAATTACCTTTGGGATGTGGTAGTGGGGTATGTGGGCGTTCATTTAAAGTAAGGAGAAATAATAGTAGTAAATTGTAAAAAATTAATATTATACACAGATTAACCTATTACATGATAATACATATATACAACGATTACATAGGAATATGTACATATCATGTAAATTTACACATAATTAAATAATATATACATACGTACTATTACAATAAATATACTATAATATACAAAAATAACAATTTAACTACACAATATACATTTAAAAAATTATGTCAACTAAGATGAATTTAAATTCAGAAAAATGGAAAAAAAAATACGTATACGTGTAGACAGAATAATTAAATTAATGCAAAGTTTATTAAGCGGAAAGGTACATATTGTGGATTGAACTTTTAAAATCATTTAAATAAGTGGACAAGCGAATATCAGTAGGCAGTTGATTATACAATTTTATTGATTAATGGTAAATGAGTTCGCATAGAATGAGCTTGAGTGATCCGGTATAGTTAGAAGTCGATTGTCAGTAGATCTCAGTGCGAGACCATGAGAACAGAGATACTGAAACAGTTCACTCAAATGTGACGGAGCAGCAGGGTCATTAAGTGTGCGGAAGAAAAGCGATAGAATGTGAGTATTCCTGCGATGCCGGATGTCGAGCCACTAAAGGCGTACGCGGTATTCAGATATGTGATCATACGAGTTTGAGCTCAGGATAGCAGACATCGGCATAATCTATGATAGGGACTATGTATGAGCGACTGTGCAAGCGTAATTATAGTTCCAATTAAGAGAAAGGAGCGCAAAATTTAATATAAATGTCATAAATGAAAAAAAGATCTGTTATAAAAGATAACGTCGCCCAAAACAGTGAATTTAACGCCTCATTCACTCGCAGTTGTATCGAAGAATTCAATCTGCGGGGCTCACAAATATTTCAATAACACGCACAATGGGTCAATGGCAGCTAGAAGAAGAAAAAACATATTTAACACTCCGGCATTGTTCTCTATATGGCGAACGTTCAATGTCTTGGCTGGGAGTTGGCACGTCTGCGGATGTTTTTTTTTTTGCTCGCACTGATGTAGTTGCCGAATACTGGATCTGAATTCGGAATCGAATAATTTTGTGTAAATGTCGTGTTGGCGGGCGATATTAATTCTGCTAAATTAGCGACACTTCATCCACCTTCGCATTTCTTTGATAAATATGGATGAGCGGGAGAACGATTACCTCCATTCCTACTGTACGCTATTCGCATCTTCAAATGCGTGACGACAACACGATCTCATAGAGTGAAGTGCATGAACACGCTCTCGGTATCTCGTTGTGCGATATACGTCTCCATAAGATGGCGCGGCTTATAAAATATGTTTGTCGGTTACGCGGCAATGGTCGCCTTGACAGTGAGTCGTTCGTCGCTCCCGCCGCGTGGACTGTTGCCAACCGAATAGTCCACGCCTGCAAGCTGGAAGCTTCGAGTTCAAGCACCCGCTGCACTCCGCTCCAGCTGCAGCTTCAGCGTCCGGGGGTCGCGTTCCGGATTGCGGCTAACTTCCCGCTCCCGATTCTTCCGGGTGCATCCTGGGGTCGACGTCTCAGGACGACGTCCACTCCGATTTAGGAAGCCAGAAATACACGTGACTAATTCACCTAAAGCGTCGCGAATTTTTGCGAGCTTTTAACGAGTAACGTTGATGAATTATCCGACGTTTGTCTTGTCGCTCCTCTTGCCTAATTCTTTTGAAGCGAAGCGACGCGCTTTCACGCGAAAGTAGATTTTACGTTTATTAGATTGCACAGAAACCGTTTTCCTGGTGTTGTGGAAAATTTTGGACTTTGATCCGATGTGGACAATGATGTGTTTAAACGAATTCAGTGCTTGTGGTGAATACGGAAACAAACTTCTTGCGGATCTGCTCCTTTTTTTAGTCGAAGTTTTTCCATCCCAACCTCAATGAAAGCGTTATTCCCGGAAGCCGCATTTCTACTTAAGCGAGTTATTCACAATAACATTGTGTGTATGATGCTCTTCATAGAAGTACTAGAACTGCATTGCTTCTAGTAGACGCGCCCGGGCAGGAACCGGTCCCGCTTCAGGGTTAGATGGTCGCTGGCGCATCGGAGATGTCGCGCTGCAAGTCTATTTATACGCCGCCGCTCGCCAGACCGAGGCCGACCTTGCTCTAACGCTATTATTACGATAACCGCATGAGAAAGTACTTTAAAAATTTGTCAGGAAACATTATTATCCTACCTGGAGATTGCCGCGAACAGAAGCAGTCACTGTAGATGTGATCTACAGGAGAGCCTTAGCAATGAACACTATAATTCGGATAGTGCTATCCCTAATATGTCCCATTTCGGCATCAATAAATCTTACCGTCTCTACATACTTACTCATCGCGATGGAGGAGGAGGGGCATTTCCGATCGCTTCTTTTATAGCGTCATGATTTATGGTGTATCTATTTTAGACGCGAGTGTCGTGACGCGGTCAGTGCTCAGGGAGACGGTATCGCAGCCAAGCCGAGCGTCATCGGCGAGAGTGTGAGGTGCTGACGTGTGACGCTTCACGCGATAATGGAGACGAGAAACCGCGAGGGGGTAGGGGACTCGAGTGTTATTGTCTGTCTGCCTCCTCGCTGAGGCATCGCGTCTACCTGCAAAGACATAACTCCAACGAGCAAGTCTCTAAATAAGATGGATGTCTAAATGTCTGACGGCGTAATCGCCCAAAAGGTCACGTTGAACTTTCTGAATTATCGGAAGCTTATCGGCGAAGCGAAGACGCAATTATTTCCCTATTTAGGACTGCTGTTGTGCAATAGTTTGCAGACCGAGCCTGTCGTCGTTGTCAGTCGGATATGCGCATTGCTAATGTCGACTCGCCTAAGTTACAATGACGAGTGCCACTGTCCAAGGTGGTACTCGCTCGCTAGTATCGCGACTTTTATTTTTAATATTGCGTTATATTTTCTAGACAAGTGACTTTATCGGGCGAATGCTCAGACGCCTGTTAAACGGCAAAAACGGCAGACGGTTATGCAATAACAAACAGTTTTGAGCTCAGGATTTGAGGTTAGGTTGTGGAAGGCAAAACGCGAAATTGTTTATCCACCTCCAGTATAATTGGTACAAAAACGGAGGACATTTCCGACTTCCAAATCCGTTGAAGAGTCGAGCCCATATCGACAGCACCGGCGTCGCGGTGGCGGAAAATGCTGCAATTACCAAAATCAACACGCACTCACTTCCTCGGCGCGTCTGTCCTCCGCCGACAATATCGGCGCCGCGCCGGTGTCGGCGTCGGTGGTGCAACAGTAAGTGTCAGAGAACCGGTCACGCGGCGCGCTCGGTAACGAGACGAGATGCTCGCCGATAATCATTTTTGCGGCAACGATAATTTATAGGTGTCGTTCAGCGGCACCTTATCGTCTTTGCGTAACGCCGTGGGAGAACCGATGTGTGTGGCGCAGTGGACCGCACGCCACGATAGGGCTAAGCGTGTTGTGCGTGCGCGATGCTTAAGCTGATGATATCAGGTCTGGGGAAATTTTACATACAGCCTGGAAACCCTGTTGTTTTGTCTAGCTCCTGGGTTCCGAACCACTCTGTGGGTTATTACACCCGTGGGGGTAAAACAGCTATTCTGCGGGAATAACTTCCTTTCAAAGGCACCGCCCTGATTTTGATAGATATTTCATAAAAATTTGCGGGCTCGTTTCACTCGCCCAATGAGGTAACCGAACATTAGTTTCTTTCCTCTAAAATGCACCAGCCTTATGATTTTGACTCACTTCTCCCAAATATTTCAGAAAAATTTTCGGGATCGCTTTGCCCGCCCAACGATTACCTCATTCGCCAAGAGATTGTTGACAGCTCGACACATTTTCGGGGGTAATGGCTAATGCAGAGAGACGAAGAATTGATGATAGTAACCGGATATCGCTAGTGTAGCCAAATTCATACTTTCTTCTTCTTCTACGTACTACTTCTCTATGAATGCAGAAAGTTACGCATGTTTGCCACGTATCATAACTTCCGGGTGGCACTCTATCTAACCATTATCAGGGGATAACAGTCTCAGAAAGTCAGTCAGTCAGTCACTGGTCTACATTAACTCATACATGAACGTCTAATATACGAACAATATACTGGTTACGTTAATCTCAGTAGAAATTCCTTAAAATTGACTTTTAATCTTCAGAAATTTCTTATCTCCAAATCCAAACCGTCCAAAACGGAACTATTCCTGACGCGATTACAAAACGCGCGCTATCTTTAATGCAGCTTAAATGCTCTATCCGACGCCTTATTTGGTTAGTTATCTGAACACGAGAAGACTTTTAAGTTGGGTCGATATATTTTCGAGTGGAGCCCCACATTGAGTCACATCGCAGAAGATTGTGTTGGCATTGGCGCGCTAACGAGACGGGAGGCGGTGCCGGCGACGCTGCCGGTGGCAGCGGTGGCGGAGTAGGCGGCCCCACCCGCTCACCTCATATGGACATCGTCAATTTGTAAGGCGATCGAAACGATAACTCGATATTAAATCGCGAGCCAATTCGGAAAGATGAAACGATATTGGCGGAAGTGCACTTGAAAATGTTGCAATCGCACAATCCTTTCCCGAGTTTAATTTCTCAGTTTACGCACGTCGACTTGTGCGGTGCGGTGCGGTGCGATGTGATTAACGCCGTAATGCTTATACGTGGGCGGGCGCTTAACAGCGTCAATTGTGCGTTGTAAAATTATAAGTGTCGTTTATCTGAAATTTATAAATTTTTATGACATTTAATTTTAACCGTCGATTTATTGTCTTCTTCCTCGATGTATATTTCCTCTTCGTCTTCGAGAATGTTCACTATCGATTTCGTATTTTGTTGCATGTAATATTTTGTAACGGAGTAATTCCAGAGGCAGATAAATTTAAAATAAAATAATCCGAACATTTTCTTAGAATGTCGCGATCCGCCCACTCATACACGGGACGTTCACTAAAAATAGCATCTAATAGGTGTGAAATTAGAAAATCCAATTCGTGGAATAATAGGTATGTGGACGGTCACTCAGCTAGGATACCAGCGATCGACTCTTCTCCGAACACTTCAGGAAATGACTACATTGAAACTTTTATGAGATACGCTTCCTTTCTCTGCAAAGTACGACTTTTTGGAACAAGTCATTCAGAAACAAATACCACTCAATTCCTAATCAAGTCTTCGTAGAAATTTAGGAAAAACCATTCGTAATCGTTTTAAAACGACTTCATTCCCTACGAATAGGTCGTGTGAACTTATATGTACTCTGGATATGTAGTACATGATATATAATTATGTACTGAATAGGTGAAGAGGTGGTGTGATGTCTGTGATTGTTTGTTTGTGGTGAGGTGAAGAGGAGGTGATTTCCTTAATATAGCATGAGCTTATTTAGGTGTAGTGTGAAACTTCAAAACCAGGTTAAAATCCTACGCGATGCCGACTTCCTCGCCTTGTTTTTCTCATAACTCGCCCCCAATCAATGTAGCTATTTATACGTGTGATTAGCTATTCGAGAAAAAGGAGCTCACCCACTTGCACATTCCGCGAAGCGATCCCACGGAATGTTTAGTTACATTTATTCTTTTCCGATATTAAGTAATTCTGAATGCGTGCGACAGTTTGCACTCGAACGTGAAAAACGTCGACAGCTGAAACCCCGATCTCTTATTTCAACTTACGAGACAGATTTGGAGCAGCCGAATCGGTTGGTTATATCACAGTTCTACGAAGCAGTTCTACGTATTTTTTAATGGAAACCACTAAAAATAATGTATCCCCCAAAAGCGTAAAAGCCTCACGATGTCTTATCATCCCAGGCTAGCCAGAAGTCGCTTCTAGAGAAGTGCATTATCTAATGTCCTCACCTCCAACATTGTTAAATGGTGTTCAAGCTTATGTTGTGTTCGAGTTCTTAGTGTTCGTATACTAATCTTAGTTTTTACCATTTGAAGCATGCAACGGCCCCACCTCAGTTTAAAATTGAGATTGATGATCGTACTCATATTAGGGCTTTTATTATGTGTTTGGATTTTTTTACCCGATGGTTAAGAATGCATACCTATATGTTTAGGTATACATACATAGCGTCACGCCTGTTTCCCAGTGGGGTAGGCAGAGACAACGGATCTCCACGTTATGTATTATGTGTTAATGATCAGCCACAACAGTTTTGACGTAAACAGAGCTTATTTATATATTTAAACAGCAATTTCCTATAAACATTTAATAATAGTTTTGTAATGTTTTTGTAATATTTTTTTGAGATGCTGCACTTTTTTATCAAGACGTTTTTAGGTAATAGACTTTACTACTGTTATGGAAAACTTATCGATTAATCTGTTTGATTAAATTTTATTATGAGTATTTATTTGTGAGGACACTAGGAATCACCGTATTTTATTTATTTTTGAATAATAATATATTAAATTTCATAAAGTACTAATTAAATTCAAGCATAATGTCACGTGATAATAAAAAAACGACTCGTGACTTCACCAACCAGACCAGCGAACGAATACTTACTTGCCTACATTACTCACAAAGAGCTGTTTCGAACGCATGCTTGCGTTCTTTTCGTTTTCGTTTTATATGGTTTTACTAGACCATGATGTCGCAGAGTCGTCGTCGTCGTCGCAGGTCGACTGTTTAGGCGCGAAAAATTTACTATCGAGATATAAATAGAATATTTGTATAATTATACGTGTTTTTTCTTAATGTTGATTGTGATGTGTATAATAATCACGTCGGCAATATTATGAAATACATTTAGAAAATTGGTAGAATATCCCATTGCTAGTTGTTTTCATACTAGACGCGCTGGTACATTGGCCGATGTTGTATGTTGAGCGGGCCGCTAAGATTAAAGTGTCGCGACAATTGGCGCGCTTGTTATGACATCCCGGTCGAGTTATCTAATTATTATGTAGCTTCGTGGAAAAAAATATTTTGAGAGTTCACCGTTTTGCTTATAGGTTAATTCCGTCCTGGTCACTGATCTTTGAGGATGCTCCAAAAACTAAACTTAATTATAATAAAGATACTACTCCTTTATCTATAGGTTGTGATCCCGTGAAGGTGAAGCGCGAGAAGAAAGGTAACGAGTAAATCGATAAGGGCACATCCGTAGGCACCTTGCCACCAAATGACACCATGTCGCGCTCACTGACCAATAAAAACAATGCTATCGTGCGCGGCGGTCGCGCGTTTTGATACTTTTTTTAAGTTTTCCTTAAATTTCTCGAAAACCAAATGCTCTACGGAAAAACTACAACATAAAGAATTTAATAAATTGACATATCTTTTAATACATACATACATACATATCACTCACGCTGAATCCCGACAATCGGGGTAAGCAGAGCAATCGGTGTTGTGC
>WYDE02205321.1:0-16036 GCA_009867175.2 Adela reaumurella
AAAATGTATGTATGTCAGAAAGAGAGGGAAGATTTTGGCATGCAGACTCTTAAATTATTTAATTAAAAGATTAAATTAAAAAAAATATTAAAATTATTTAAAAAAATTATCTAATAATCACACACTCCTTAAAAGATGCTCTTAAGAATTATTACAACCTCTTGACAGTGCGCTGAGAGCGGATTATCTAGTACAGAATGAATAACAAATGAAAGGTTCATTCCATAAGCTTAAAATACCTAAAGTATCAGTATACGTATCAATACTTTTAGAGACCTACTAAAATGAGTGGTATCGAATAATGATTTGAGTACTATTCGTATGAATAGAGTTATCGATACGTTGGTGATATCGGAACGCCCCTCCCTAGCATGAAATTCTCACTGTTTGGCCTAGTCGATGAGTGATGGTATGCAGAGCATGTCTCGGACATTGACTTTATGTATTCCTTATATAGTAGGGATATATTTAATGTGTGTGCTGCTCACGTACATATTCTTTAGTTGTTTTAATATTTTTATTCCGTTTATTTACTGCAGAAAATGCGCTTCAATATTGAAACAAAATTAGAACACAATAATGTTTGTGAGATTGTGTGTGCGTGTATTATTACTATTATTAATGTAGTATAAACTAGCAGCTTTAAGGTGATGCGTGTACTTTTTACGTTGAGTGCACTATATTCTAACGTATTATTTTTTGTTTAATTTAAGTTTTTATTTTTTATTTTTGAATGTAATCAAGAACGTCTAGAAATAATTATAGAAATAGATACAGTAAGCGAAAAATGAAAATAAGAATTACTCCAACTATAAATTGAAATATTCCTCCATCATCAGCGCAATTGGCATTGTGTCGATAACGGAGATACATTTTTAATTTTTTTTTTTCATCGTAGTAAGATCCGTCTAACTGGTTTTTAAAACCGTTAACCGAGATCGCTGTTAGTTAGTTTTAGCCTGCCAGACAACTTTGAAAAAGACAAAGTAGTGGCGAAAAAGTGTTGCTTAAGTTCTTTTTAAACTTGAAAGGTCCATTCGCTCCACACATGAAAATTTCTCAACGCAAACATACATACCCTCTCCATATCATCAAGTTAACAATTAAAACAGTTATAAATAAAAGTGTTAATTTTAAGTACCGTGTGGGGCCGGTACTTAAAATGACCCCACTGCATCTCTTCCCATGCATGTCGTAAAAGGTGAATAAGGGATAAGGAGAAAAAACCGTGCTAAAGGGCAACAGGCTCGCCACCTCTCACCTTGGTACGGTACTTTTACCAAGTCATGCAGTAGGTGGGGCTTCGTACCTTACATGCTGCTTGATATCTTGTCCGAATACCTTGCGAAATGTGGTGGTCGGTGTTGTGCTGTAATGTACCAGAGTTCTTCCAGCACAACATGGATTGCTCTGCTTACCCCGATTGTCGGGATTCAGCGTGAGTGATATGTATACATGTATGTATATCACTAACTCTGAATCCCGACAACCGGGGTAAGGAGAGCTATCTGTGTAGTGCTGCAAGAACTCTGGTAAATTACAGCACAACATCGGCCACCACATTTTGCAAGGTATTCGGACAAGATATCAAGCAGCATATAAGTCACGAAGACCCACCTACTGCATGACTTGTTAGAAGTTCCGTGCAAAGGTGCTAAATATGAAAGGTGGCGAGCCTATCGCCCTTTAAGCACAGCATCTTGCCCTTATCCTTTAGTCGCCTTTTAAGACATACGTGGGAAGAGATGCAGTGGGGTCATTCTTTTACTTAACGACCTCACACATTACAATACCGGCCCCACACGGCACTGATCGAATCTCATTGTGCTGTAAGATTCATTTTTTCTTCCATCGCGACCTCGGAATGTCATGCAACGACATCCGGATGGTCGGTCCTGTAATTCAAGACGATCTCGCCTCAATCCTCTTGCCCTTTAGAACTCACAAATTGGTTCTATCTGCAGACATCGAGAAAATCATAGGCAAATAATGGTGAATGAAAAGGATCGTCTTGCAGTAAAATCTTCGGAGAAGTAGTCCTGGGGATTCCTTGAAAGAGTATGAACTAAATACGGTTACCTACGGTACTGCAAGTACACCCTTTCTCGCAGTTCGGTGTTCAAAGCAACTTGCTCTCGAATGTGAAGAACCAGATATTGCACAAATATGAATGCATGATTTTATGTCGGTGACCTACTAGCCACTGGTTCCAGTCACCCGGTCAGAGGCACGCGAAGGCACTATTTTCTGGGTACTCGCGTAAATTTACTTCCGAGGTAATACACCTAAACCGGCACGACATAAGAGTCCTAACAAGGACCTTAACAGGACACTGCGGACTAAATAAACATCTTCACCAGATGGGCCTTAGTGACACACCGATGTGCAGGTTTTGTATAAAAGAGGATGAGACGCCCATGCACATCCTTTGTGAATGTGAACCGCTCATTCACAGTAGAAGCCGTATCCTTGGGGGTTACATCTTTAACCCATGCCAAATACAGGCATTCAACCCCAAGAATATAACTCGGTTCATTGCAGAGATCGGACTTGGGGACGAGTTGTAAGGAATAAGGTCCTTTGAGAGATCACAATAGATCTGTCTAGGTCGCAGTGATAACTGGGCTCGTGGGCTCTGACTCTCACAATCAAATCATAATCATCATAACAGCTGTGTGTTCTGTTTTATGTGTGCGCTTGTATTGTTATTAATTGTTTTTGTTTTTTTAACAAATTAACTGAGATGCATCTAAGCCTTCAGTCTTAGTGTCTTCAGATAGTTTGTTCCAGCCGCTTACGCAGTGCATCAGAAAATACTTTCTGGGGGTTGGTGCTATGCGTCGGCCGTTTTAGTTTTAAAAAGTGACCGCGAAGACGTTCTTCGATGCTCCTTTAGTACATTGACTGCAGATTTGGTAAATCGTAGCGTTCTTTTAGGATTGTATAAGTTTCTATGATGTTTCCTCATGTGTTGTAAGAAAAACTATAAAAAAAACCTGCAGAATTTCTTGCTGGCTATTCTTCGTAGGTATAATCGAACCGGATTGTAAAATCTTTATTGAACTGTAGTGTACTACCATAAGAACACTTAATAAACAAATAAACATATTTTTTATTTCCAGAAAAAGTGTATCTACCATTCATTTATACCCGTAATTTGTTTCCAGAAAAAAATGTACAGCTGCAATTACTGCCCTTTGGACTACATGGCTCGCAACGATTGCAGAACTCACGTCCGCAAGATCCACAACAAAATGACATACATCTGCGAATTATGTCCAGGTCTTTTCTATGTTGAGAAGGAACTGTTGGACCACACGAGGAGTGTTCACAAGGGGAAGAAGCGGAACTTTTGCTCCCAGTGTCCAAGGTCTTACAAAACTAGAGTCGGCCTAGCCCACCATTTCAACTGTAAACATAAGATTGAGAAAGCTGTGGAGTGTAACCAATGTGGCAAAGAGTTTCATAATAACTACTCTTTCAGGTAAATGAGTCTTTGCATTGATTTTCTTTGTTTTAGCTTCCAACGAAAGAATGGTCTATTGAGAAGAGATAACGACACAATGCCATGCCATACTTTGACACTGTTCAATTTCATAATCACAAAGCAGGCAGCAAAAACATTATTATTATTTTTTCTTCCAGGAAACATTTGCAGATGCAACATAAACCGAAACATGTCTACCACAAGTGTAATAAGTGTTACAGGAGCTTTAAGCATTATTACCTCTTGAATCAGCACATGAAGTTTGATCACACGAAAAACGGACATTGGGAGCTTCTGAACTATATTAAGAACCTGAACGTGGACAAGACTCTAATCAGCGATGCGTCCCAGTGTATTTCATGCAAGATAAAATTCAAGTGTAGCATTGATTTGATAGAACATTTGAAATTTAATCACGCAAATAAAGTAAAAAAATTTTCCTGTTGCCAGTGCAAAGAGGCAGTTTATGTGAGCAGGGCTGCATTGGGTATTCACATGCGCTACGATCATGGAATGCTGAACCATAGTTGCAGTAAGTGTCCGCCGGCTCAAACACGCTCTAACACCGCACCTTTGAAAAAGAAAAAACCTAATCTTAAAAGTAAGCAAAACAAGGGATCCACAGTACGTAAACTAAACAAGAATGCTAGACTTAAAGTAAATGATGGTTCTTTGTTGCATTTGTTTAATATAAACATAAACACTCCCACAATCAAATTAAATGAAAAAGTTACAAAAATTAAAGCTCCATGGGCTGACAAATTCATTAAAGAAAATTTACCTTCTGATATGGAATTGGACAATGCTACCAACCAGCAGTTGGAAAATCTGAGTCATAATATTAGAACAGCATTTCACACCTTAAGTACAGTACCACCGTCTAAACTAAAATCTTCCATGGTATCCAGCTTTTTAAACAACATAAGCACGCAAGACATTATGCAAAAGGATCTGGGTGTTTTAAGTATCATGTTTCCTTCAATGACTCCTTCCGTACAAATTACTACTATCTCTGACATTCAACCTTCCGTTATTTCAGAATCTGGATCTGAAAAAGCACTAAGTCCCTTGAAATCATCAGATACACCAAATGTAGCATCTAGGAATTCCAACAATGAAAAATCATTTAATAAGCACTTAAAAAACAACACTGCACTTAATACTTTATTACAACCGATTGTTTCAATAACAGACATTCTGAAGCATGTTGAACCCAACATAACACCCAATGTTGCAAAAGAAAAGAAAAGAAAGCTTGTCATTGAAGATGAGATTGAAATAGATAGAACTGTGCATAGCAATGAACAAATTTCTGAAAGTGTAAACGAATTTGAAGTCAGAGTTACTACAGATATACCAAAGCAAATTGCCATTCCTTTTAGGAATCGCAAATTAAACAACATTGAAATGGCGCCACTTGGCCTAAATACTAAAAAAAAACTGAAGACAGACAAAGAAACGATTGAGCCGTCAAAATTATTCGAATGCAAGACCCCTATTCAGCAGTATAGAATCCCTAAAATTCATGTAACAGATTTTAAAAAAGATAAATCATATATAAATCCAGAAAAACACAACCGCATGAGTGGTGCTATTAAGTCAATTTTCCCAACTAATATGCAACAAGCAGTCATTGGAACGGAAACTTTTAATAATACATCAATTAAAGATCTAGATACAGGTGTTGAGAATACACAGACAGAGACAATTTCAGAAGATGCTCTTGTAGTATCACAAGAATGCTACACTTCCAGTGAAATATATATGTCGCCAAAATTGGGTAAAGTTAAATCAAGAGCACCAGGTACCATTAAGAAAGGTAGAAAAGCACCAAAAAAAGGCAAACTTAAACATATAAATTATGGTGTATTGCATAAGCAGACAACGGCAGGAGATCTAAATACTGATATTGAGAATACACAGTCAAAGATAACTTCAAACGATGTTCCACTGGTCTTACCCACAGGCGAAACTACGAATGAAACACATTTTATGTCATTAAAATCAGGAACTGTAAAAGAAAATTTATTAACCACAGTTTGTGGTAAGAAAACTTTGAAAGCACCAAGAAAAGACGAAAACTATAAATATATACGACCTGATACCTTGAAAAAACAGTTGGAAATAATTTCAGCAGATGTTGAACAAAATTCGCAAAAATGCCAGATTACTAATAAAACACCTACACAATTCACATCATTATTTGGAAAAGAAAAGCCAGCAGTCACAGCTGAAAGTAAGAAAGCCTTTGAACCACCAAGAAAACAAAAGCAGGGTAAAGACATAAGTACTTTAAATGCACAGATGACTTTACAAGATTTTGTACCAACTTCGCAAGAATGCCACAATACCAATGAGGCACATACACAATTCACATCGACATATGTAAAAGAAAAGCCACCAGTCACAGCACACGGTACAAAAGCTTTTGAAACACCTAGAAAAGACAAACAGGGTAAAGATATAAATACTTTAAATACGCAGGTGAAAATAATTTTGGAAGATGTATCAACCTCGCAAGAATCCCAGAATACCAATGAGACTCATACACAATTCACATTACCATCTGTAAAAGAAAATTCAACAGTCACATCTGACTGTAAGAAAGCTTTGGGAACATCAACAACAGACAAACAGGGTAAAGATGTAAATACTTTAAGTACGCAGGTGAAAATAAATTTAGAAGATTTGGTACCAGCCTCGCAAAAATTCCAGAATATCAATGACACTCATACACAGTTCACGTCAACATCTGTAAAAGAAAAGTCAGCAGTCTCATCTGACTGGAAGAAAGCTTTTGAAACACCAAGAAAAGACAATCAGCGTAAAGATATAAATAATTTAGATAGGCCGGTCAAAATAATTTTAGAAAATGTCTTACCAACCTCGCAAGAATGCGTGAACACCAATGAAACTCATACACTATTCACATCGCCACCTTTAGAAGAAAAGTCAGCAGTCACATGTGGCACTAAGAAAAGTCATGAAACACAAAGAAAAGGAAACCTGAATAAAGATATAAATACTTTGAATATGCAAGTGAAAGCTATTTCAGAAGCTGTTGCACCATCATCACAAGAATGCCAGATTAAAAAAGATATCCATACACTATTAACAGCGCGATCTGTAAACGAAAAGTCGGCAGATGCATGTGATCAAAAAACACCTTCGAAAACTCTAAAAAAAGAAAAACATGGTAAACAAAATAGGGACCTCTCCAGTAAAATAAAAAAAAAAAGGTTTAGTACACCGAAAATAAAATTAAGCTCTAAATTGGATTTATCTGAATCAAAATTTAAAATTGCATTAGATAAGGTATCTTCTACTTCGAATATTCGTGAAAAAACCTTGAGTGAAATGAAAATAGACAAAAACGAGTTAGAGAAAGATTTGTCGCGATCGCTGTTAAAATCGTCAAAGAAATACATTGAAAAATCAAAACACAGGCATGCCACTAAAGACAGAGAATTGTCTTTATCAAAAGAAAGATCACATTCATCACAAAAGTCTTTAGAGCCAACTGTTTCATCGTGCAGCTTAAATGAAGCATATAAAATTAAGCCTCCAAATGAAAAATTTAACCTTAAATCATTAAGTGACAACTTAATGAAAGTCGACAATACATCACAAGCGACAACTACCGAGAAAGCAATTGTCTCAAAAGAAATAATATACGATATTTATGACGCTACTCAAAAGTCAACCAAAGTGAAACACAAAGATGACAAAGAAATGAAAATTGAGCCATCACAAGAAAACCTTATAACGGATAGCTCAGTTTCTAGCTTCTTGCTATTGGAGAAACCCCAAGATAAAACAACTGATTCTTTATCTGATGAAGAAAAACAAAACATTTCCAGTAAAACAAAATCTTCAAAGCCACAGAAGTGTGATGATAACAAGAAAGAGACTCATATTTCACAATCTAATATGAATGCAAAGTCCATTTCTGCACACTGTTTACAAAACAAAAAAGAAACAGCCGCAAAAACTAATTCCACTATTAAACCAGCAAGTGTGGAGGAACAATTGTTGGTTTTATTTAAAGATGCAATTCTATCACCAAAATGGAAGAAATCTAATTATGCAAACAGTAATCCATTGGATAAATCACCACAATCAAACGAAAACGTATTGCAAAACATAACTGTAACTACCAATGCATTGCACTCTTCCAGTACTAAGAAATCTCACACTAAAAACAAAGAAAAGGCGAAACCAACATCAGCAGAAATATCTGTATCTTTCGGTGTAACTAGTAAACCAACTTCTGCGTTAACTTTACAGGATAACGAAAAGCAAAACACGGATGACAAAATTTCCATAAGTCGTGACAATACAATTATTATTGAGACATTGCCAAAAATAAAACAAACATCTGATGATAAAAAGATAGTTTTGGTACCAAAATCACCATCTAAACTGGATAATAATATGAATGATAGTTGTAACTCAGAAACACTGTCTAGGAAAAGAGTTTCAGAAGTTACACAAGAAACATCACTGTCTCAACAATCACCTACAACCATGGAACAAGTGAATCTACATGTTCAAGAGTCACTAGTTTCAAAAGAACAAGCTAAAAACTTACTCGAAAAACATACTTCTCTAGGGAAGAAAATACCAGTTGAAACAAAAGTGGTGTCTCCAATAAAAAAATTAATAGTAATTCCAACTGCTAATAAAGTAATAACGCCAGATGCAAGTATCACACCTCTACATACAATTGAAGGCGCAAAGACAATGTATTCACCAATAAATAAAGACTACTGTACTAATATAACAAATAGGATTCTTATTACAAATGATATATTGATCAAACCCAGTCAGTCTGCTCAAAAAGTACCTTTGAAGAAGGTAATGTTTTCACCAACACCAAAAATTCAAACGGGATCTGTAAATACTACTAATACAATTACTGACGAACAAGGTTCAACAGGGGTTGAAAATACTATTAGCATTTTAAAAAAACCTACGCCAGCTGTAATTTCTGCTATTGAACCTAAAGTTGGGAAAATTCATACCAATGCACGTAGAGACAGTCCAAAGAAGTCGAAATTACCACGTAAGTCATCAAAACCTGACAATAGAAAAGGTACAGATCTCATATTGCATGAAAATCTGCTTACTTCACCTAGTAAAAAACCCAAAAATGAAAATTTTGAAAAAATGACTAAAAACAAGAACAATGAGACCGTCTCTAAAGGGACAAATGACAGATGTACAAAGGATTTAAAAATAATATTACACAGATGTGATGCAATTATTTCTGGAAAGAGGAAAAAAGATACTACTGAAACTCATAAAAGTATTGATTTAAGTAATGAAAATGAAAATAAACAATTAAGTACTCGAAGCCCAGGTCAATTTAATTACGAGCAAGGTATCCCAGATGACGATTATTATCTCAGTGTAGACAGCACTTTCTGTTTACTAGAACCACAGTTTGCAGAAGTGGAATATGATGAGACAGGGTTAAATCTGCTTGAGGTAGCCAACTACGTCGATGTCGAGACCACCAGTTCGCCGATTCATTCGAACACTGTTTCGCCCGTTCCAATGATTGCATCACCATTAAAAGCGTATATGTGCGCTTCCTGTTCTATGAAATTTATTGACGAAATATCCCTTTTGAACCATTTAACTGAAGAGCATGCATACAATAATGAGAACCTTGATGCCCAAGCTCAGTCCTCTAAAACTCTGTATAAATGCGGCACTTGCGGTTCAGGGTTTAGGCATAAAGATATTCTATACAAGCATGTTAAGGAGCAACATACAGACACTACTGCTTATAACTGTAAACAGTGCAGTGCAGTTTTTCTGTACAAGTATAACTTGAAGAAACACATGCGCAAAGTACACGCAACTATGATAAACACAATTTGTGAAATATGTAAAATGGAATTTACTAGTTTAAATGCACTCAAGGAACATCATTGCTGTGCATCTTCAGATGATCAAGACGTTTTAGTGGATGTTGTGACTGTAGATGAAGAAACTAAAGAAAAATTGCCAACGCATGAAGAAATATTGCTAGCACATGATGAAATATTGCCACGACATGAAGAAATATTGCCAAGACATGGAGAAATATTTTCAGCGTATGATAAGATGAATTTGTTGACGGAAGTTGTAAATGATGAAGTACCTTTAAACGATCATAAATCCCCAGCGAAGAAACTAGTCAGCTTTTCAGATATTATCAGCGACCAGATAGTTCAACACAAGTTGCCCCCGGTTCATAAAATTTCAAAGAAATCCAAAAAACACAGATGTGAAGTGTGTAATTCGAACCTTCCGAGTGGTCTCTCTCTTTTTAATCACACTAGACTTCATCACAAGCACACTATTCTGAAATGCAATATGTGCAAACTTGAATTCCTGAATCCTGTTAACTTTAAACAGCATGTATGCAAATCTGAAACTAGGTTCGAGTGTAAAAAGTGCAAGTTACTGTTTCCGAGTAAAGACTTACTTTTAGAACACAGAAGAGAGAAGCACAACTTGGGCGCGCTTAAATGTGACTATTGCAGTAAATATTTAAAATCTAATCAAAATTTGATCAAGCATATAACTTTAAGACATATGGACAGGTATGATTACACAAATGTAATGAACCTTCCTAATAAACGAATAAAAAAATCGCGCAATACTAAACAATTTTCAAGTGATATCTACGATGACTTAAAAATAATTAACGAGGCATCAGAAAACAATTGCATTACAAATGAAGACGAATCACTTTCTTCAAATAAAATGTATTCTCAGAAACTGCACAAATGTGACATTTGTAAGAGAAAATTTAGTTTTGAAAAAGATTTAATATCACATACAAAACTTAAACATAAACAACGTCGATATTACAAATGCTTAAAATGTTCAAGAAAATTTTCACAGAAAATACTTCTATTAAAGCACATCAAGTACGCGCACAACATAGAACCAAATAAATTACACAGATGCACGGAATGCAGTGCTGTTTTTAAGTTTGAAGATAAATTACTTCAACACCATAAACTCAAACACAACAAAACAGAAAACACTGAAAAAACTAAATCAGCATTGAACATTAATAGGAAACGACGTGTTATGAGCAAGCCTATGCGTTATGTTGCTCCTAATGCCAGTCCAATAAGAGCACCTAATTCCAGTCCAATAAGAGCACCTAATGCTAGCCCAATAAGAGCACCTAATGCCAGCCCAATAAGAGCACCTAATGCTAGCCCAATAAGAGCACCTAATGCTAGCCCAATAAGAGCACATAATACCAGCCCAAAAAGGGCATCTAATGCCAGCTCAATAAGGGCACCTAATGCCAGCCCAATAAGAGCACATAATACCAGCCCAAAAAGAGCACCTAATGCCAGCCCAATAAGGGCACCTAATGCCAGCCCAATAAGGGCACCTATAGCCAGTCCAAAAAGGGGACCAACTGTGACCTCGATAGGTGCGCCATCGTCGGAGATTTCAATGGGAAAAATGTACAGATGCAACGAATGTAGTGCTACTTTACCGACCAGTGAATCACTACAGCGTCACATGCAGTGGGAACATATGAAAGGTCACAAATGTGGGATATGTGGGGAGTTACTCGCGACTGCTGAGGAATTCTTGAGGCATTTGATGTTCGGACATGGCAATGAGAAGATTAATGAAGTGTTGCCTACTCCACCCGCTTTGCCTGAAAGCAGTTTCAAGTGGAAGACTCACTTGGCATATAAACATGAGAGACAGGCTGAATAGAACCTGTTTCTAGCAACATTATTTACTATGTATCTGTAGACTTTGTAATGCAGTCCAATTCGTAGAAATAACAAAAAAATTTAAATTATTATCTCAATATTGACACGTCTTTCCTCACAGATGAACCCCATCGTTATATTCTATTATATTTTACAAAAAGTTTGTTTTATTACAAAAATAAATTCTCCATACATTGAATGTGAGACCTAACCTCAAAATATGTGGGGAAAGTGAATTTTTTTTTCCAATTTCCAAAAGTTGTAAAACAAAAGTTGCTCAGGTTAGGCTACAGAATTACCGCCTAAAAGGAACGCAATTGATTAAATACTCCCTGTATATATAATTTTATTCGTCCGCATGAAATTATTTAATTTTGGCATAAAATTCCCGAGTCTCCAAAGTCAAGCGGCCATTACTCCGACACAGCCCACCCCCCAATTTTTTTTTATCGAAGTTTGCACTGGTGATGTATCAATTGTAACAGTTTTGCAGTTATACTTGAAGTTGCATATTAAGGGCCTGACAAAAGCTGATTGCGTTGATCTCAAGAAAGTAAATAAAACTATAAATCATTAAAAAAACTTGACAAAGTATGACAATTTTTCAATTAAAATTCTAGTTAGGTGATCTAGTTTTAATATGAGGTCATGTATGTCACTTTGAACCATTCCGATCGTGCTAACATTTCTATAACATAAGATTTTCGTAATGTTATAGAAAGGTTCATTCTAAATGTTAACTCAATTGGAATGCCACATACTGACATACATACATACCATCACGCATCTTTCCGGAACGTTAGGCACAGACAATTGAGCGCCATTGGACAATTTGCTGACCAGCAACATAACTAGGGCGCGGCAACAGGGGCACGAGCCAGGGACGCGGGATCCAGGCGGATGTGAAAATTGGCCTTTGTGTGCCCAGAATGGCTGGGTGCTGCCAGCTTTATTTCATAAACAATTTGGGGCTCGCTTCGCTCGTCCACTGGCGTTATTCATTTATTTGTGTTCAAAGACACCATCTTTGATGATTTTGGCTCATTTCTCCCAATTATAGAAGAAATTGCGGGCTCGATTATATTATTATTTACTATAGTACATATTTACTACCTTTCAAAGGTACCACCTTGATGATTTTGTTTCACTTCTTCCAAATGTTAATACAAATTTGCGGGCTCGCTTCTCTCACCCAATGAAATTATTATTACGTTGAAATAGTTAACTACCTCACTGAGAGATCAGTGCATAAAGGTATATGGTACAGAACAATGCAATGTGAACCATTAAAAAGTTGCTTGGTTTGTTACGAGTGACAGGCCGAGAGCAGAAATTGTAATGGGCCTGAGATTACTGTCCGGACACATTCCAACACCAAGATAATGTACCTCATAAAGATAATAGGATCACCCAACCGCAGCACATGTGGGATGGTAGAGTACCTGCTTCATATATTGTTGGAATGTGCCAGGAACCATGAACTGAGGCAGAAGCTATTGAGAGACCTAAGAATTGATAGCCTCAACCTTTTTTTTTAAAGCACATGAACTTGGGATTGACTTAAGGGGAAAATTTTTGGATTTGTAATTATTTTCTTTATAAAGTCACTGGCATGGATTCGCACTAGAGTAGATACTAATTTCAATAAACAGACATTTCATAGCCAAAAATGGCTAAAGCCCTAATAAAAAAAACTTCCTCTCAAAGACATGGATGGCTCTTATGATATTGGTTTAATTATGTATTTTTTTTTTCAATTATTACTTTAAAATACTTTACTTCCTTTGAAAGCCACCGCCCTGATGATTTTGGCACACTTCTCCCAAATATTTCATCAAAAATTGCAGACTCGCTTCCCTCACTCAATAAAGTGATTACAATAGTTTACTTCTTTTCAAAGGCACCACCCTGATGATGTTGTCTCCCTTCTCTCAAATATTTAATAAAAAGTTTCGGCTTCTTTCCTCTCGCCGCTCTGATGTTTTTGACTTAATTCTCTGGAATATTCCATAAAAAATTTCGGGCTCGCTTCGCTCGTGAAATAATGTGATTACATTCAAATAGTTTGCTTCCTTGAAAAAGCACGGCCTTTCGATTTTCAAGTTGAACTTTCCATACCCCTCCTGGTGATACAGTGGACCCTCCCAATTATTCAATAAAAAAATTCAGAATCGCTTCGCTTACCCAATGACGTGATTACAATGAGGTGATATTGTGTTTTTCTAGAGATTATTTAATTTAAAAGAGACTTGTTATAGTAGGTTTTGTATTCATTATTGGTACCTAACTAGTAAATGAATGTATGGGCATATAAAAAAATTGTTTTAAATAAATAAATTACACAAAAAACATTTTAAACTAATTTTCCTTACTTATTTCCCTACATCCACAGGTAAATGTCATATTATAGCTAGATTACCTGTCGAGAATTTCAATTAAATTATCGTTATACTTTTTGATAGTTGTGTAATTAATTATTTAACCTTTTACGCGCCTTCCTGGGATGAAATAAACCACGTCTTGTCCGCCGCTTAATGAATTTTAGCTCCTTCAGTTAAAAGACTCGAGTTATTAAGACAACAGAGGTTGTAGCGCACAGTGTAGCGTTCATCATGTTGTACTATTAAATTCTAAATAATTGTTAAAATAGAACATACTTGACTTGATTTCAACCTTCACGTCCTCATCACCCAAAGGTTGACTGTAAGAAATTGCTGTATACATAGTAATAAGTCCGCCTTTGTACACTGTTGTTTTCTTCCTTTGTTTCTTGTATAATTCTTCAGTGTGCAATAAAGTATTTATCTATCTACTCCATGTACCTAGTTACCTAGCTTATTCTGATTTAGTCGTCCTGAAACTGATGGATGACCCAAGGATGTTGTATGCATGCAAATAACCGATAAATCATTGCGCAAAACATTGTTCAACGATTGTGAGAAGCCTACCCGAGTTGGAATGACAAGTTGTCGGTGGATCTAGCCCAGGGCCCTGTAATAAAACACGCGCTCTGAGGCACACTCATTAAAACCCAACATGTAAAATGTTACCCGCCGCTTCGCCCGTGGCGCTATTTTATATTCGTAAAAATAATCTTGTGTCAAGATGCCGCGGGCGACTGGCGACTCGATGGGGGGCTCCACGTTTTCTAAACCTACATAATGTGAGGAAAACGTAACTGTGCACACAGTTATTTCAAACCAGCTGAACGTACACACCGCAAACAATGGGCACTCAGAAAGGCTCTCAAGCTTCAAGCTTTCAGTGGTTCAATGAGACCACTTTAACGTAATATTTCATCTGAAATTTTCGCTTCTGAAAATTTAGAAAAATGTTTTTTTTTATTTTAAAAAGCTTGTTAAATTCCGGAGATTGGGGGCTCGTAAGAGCGACTGTTTACGCGACGTTTTGGAAAATTGTGTGACAGGGAGAAAAGATGGAAATATAAATTATTTTTTTCTGCTGCTGTTGTATTATAATATTCGGACCGCGTATAGTCTCGAGAAATATCACCAGGGTATACGCGAGTGAGGTGTCTACTAGTTTTCCGCGGTAGGAGCCGCTCAGAAAAGGACGTTGATGGAATCGGCAACATCAACATCAGCAACAAGTCCTATAGCTGGGTACAAGATATTGTATCCGTTCTTGGGGAACAGGAATTTACTTCCCTGTTTTGATTTTGATGTTTCTTAATTTGGGAACCTACAAAATCGGGGTTTCGGAGATTAAGACACCAAGTCCTCGAAAACTCTGCATCAGTGGTCCACGGCTGGCGTATTGTGGACCACCCGGATATTGCCTGGATCCCGCCGCCGTACACCTCACGTAGAAGAGCATTATGTTCTCTTTCTTTCTTAGCTGATCTCAGTTAGGCAGGAGAACGTAGGTAGGTCACTTTGGGCGACAGCAGGCACTTTCCCACCCCTGAAGCCTACACAGGTGAGAACCGGCCTTGGTCGGTCTGACTTTTTCTGATAAAATTTTGATATCCATAAATGAAAGCTGAACGGGGTTGCCCCTGTTAGCAACCCCGATTCTGGTAGCTTGGGCCTGAGTGGTGGTGGCAGCGTGGGGTGATTAGTTCCACTGCACGAACGTGTTAAATGGCGCTCAATTGTATCTGTCTGCCCCTCCGGAGATGAGACGTTATGGTGTGTATGTGATTTCCGGGATGGTTGAACTATATATGCCATCGCCCAGTGGGGTAGGCAGAGACAATGGATCTCCACGTGCCACGATTCTTATGCACCGCCGCCGCTTCTTGCACTCTCATAATATTCTTCATACATGCTCGTCGGTTACGGGTACATCGCACGTGCTCCTTTTAGAGCACATGCTCGATCTTTTCTACCCTTCCCGACTCTTCCACTCACATTCGCTCCAAAAATATCTTCTATCATCCATTCTTCCCATATAACAAAATTTTAGTTGAATTTTTGAAATTTACTCAAATTTGAACTTTATATGGCCACATTCTGTGGTCTTACAATTACTTGTGATGATTGATCGAAGGAGTAAAACATAAAAATAATTAAAAATAAAATTTACCACGAAAAATTATTATTTTTTTATTTCAGTCATGTCGTTACTGTTATTTGCGCCTTTTAAGACAATTTTTTTCTGATCCCCAAAAAATTTATATACAATAGTTTCATACGCATGTCGTAAAAGGCGACTAAGGGATAAGGACAAGATGTCGTGCTAAAGGGCGACAGGCTCGCCACCTCTCTCCTTGGCACGGTACTTCTACCAAGTCATGCTTTAGGTGGGTGTTCGTGCCTTACATGCTGCTTGATGTCTTGTC
>WYDE02205432.1:0-16036 GCA_009867175.2 Adela reaumurella
CCCAACACAAACACTTTCAAAAACCGACTAGACAAATACATAAAAAAATATTAATATAAATAATAATAGTGCCCAAGAACGAAAAAAATAAATAGATAAAATAAAAACTTAACAATCAACAATAAAAAAAAATATATATATAAAAACTATCTAAAAATTAACTTTGATATGAACACATCAGCTAAGGCTGCCTGTTCATTAATAAATAAATAAATAAATAAATGTACAACCCTCCTCTAAGCCAGTTACACTCTGTTAATATGCAACTTTGTTGATTTAGAGTGCTGGAGAGTAGCGTGGAGCGGCTTGAGACGGAGCGCGCGCAGTGGGAGCGCGAGGCGAGTGTGGCGCGTGAGGCGGCCACCAGCCGGCAGCACCAGCTGACGACGCTCTCGCAGCTCCTCGACCAGGCCAAGACTAAGGTGACATATGAAGTAGCGCGCTAGTATAATTGTTGACATCTGCAATCAGTCTGTAAGACTATAATCAGATTTGTTGAATGATTCTGTCGTTTAATGAATTTGGTTCAGTGACCAGTTCATTTAAATCGGTAAGTACATTTGCTCGCTTTATCCTTTTTACCCTGCCTGTGAAGTCCAGTAAACTCAGAGCTAGTGGGTTTGGGTGTCCTGTCAAGCGTGTTGAGTATTTACGTCGGTACTTATCAAGCTCCACCATGACAGTTGGAATTTCTAAGTGTTTGTGTGTTTCACTGTTTTTTGTTTACTAAGGGGCAATTATAATAGTTTGCAGGACCTTGTTCTGGACTGTTTGGAGGGATTGTACGTTAGATTTACTAGCAATTTCCCATAACTGGACACCATAGGTCCAGACCGGTTTTAGCATTGCATTGTAGATTTACAATTTATTGGATAATGATGTGGAAGATTGTCTGCCCAACAGCCATTTGAGGTTATGAATCTGATATTGAGTTTAGCTCTATATGTTTTTATGTGAGACTTCCAAGTTAGGCGTCTGTCCAAGTAAAACCCTAGGTACTTGACGCAAACTGTGTGTGGTAGTTGGTCTTGGGTGAGCCTGAGGGGGGGGGGGCAATTATGATGTGATTTGAAGGGCGCCGGTGGTCAACCGGTACGCATGACAGATCAGTGGAAGATTTCACACCCATTGGATCTATGTCCAATGTTTGTGGTTTGGCAATATGCCAATATGCTATGGCAATATGCACCGGTGGTTAGCTGGGTCGCATAACAGTTCACTTGTTTGTTCGTATTTGACAGTCACATGCTTCACACCCACCAGCTCGATGACCAATGGGCGCCGGGTACTAGCCGTATCACATGGTATTGCATTATCATTCTCGTTTTTAATCATGTTGTTTAAATGGGTGATAGCTACAACCGTTGGTGCTCGGCGTTGTGCTCTATTAGCGCCACCCAGGGGACACATGTAGGCTAGTGAAAGGTATTTCCTACGGACGCGAGCAACGACCATCTCCCAATGTCTAAACTGGAGACACAACATCTGCTTCATTGGGTCAAATAATCTGAAAGTGTCTGTTTGGGTAAGTTTAGTTTGAAAATGAGAGGAAATGGACGCGTCACCCTCTAAAAGCATTGTGTGGATATTTGCAGCTTAGCTCGCTGGAGGAGGCGCTGGCGGAGCGCGCGGAGGGCGCGAGCGCGGCGGCGGCGGCCGAGGCGGCAGAGGCGCGGCGCGACGCGGAGGCGGCGACGGCGCGCGCGCATCAGCTGGCCGAGAGACTGACGCACGCGCAAAGACAGCTGGACCGAGCGCACGCCGACGCCAGGAAGCTGCACGACGACCACCTCGTACGTAACATCCAACCATCTCACTGCACTGATCACTTAAACTCACCGATAGAGACATTTGGACTGGTGCCTCTTCAAATATTTTCGTAACAGTTGAAATGGAAAACACATCGCGGCCAAATAGCATGGAGGGTCCACAGCTAGGTGCACAGATTTATCATAAGACAGAAATGTAGTAGTTGTGCGATGAAATGGAAATGGATTGTGTTCCAGCAGTGGATAGAGCTTGACTGGTAGAGTTAGTGAGATATGTGTCGACGGCGTGTGCAGGTGTCTCGGAACAGTGCCAAGTCCACCATCTCGGAGCTGGAGTTCCAGGCGGAGCAGCTGCGGCAGGAAAAGGCGGCGCTGCAAGGAGAGCTGGCCACCTTGCAGGAGTCGCACGGCCAGCTACACATGCAGGTGACTCAATTATTTATGCAAACTTAAAGTATGTTATATTTATTGATATTGGAGTGGATGAGTGAGAGTTCCTGAGTCTGAGTCTGCGCTTGTGCATTTGTGTTACTATTAGGTGTGCGAGTAACTCTGGGTTAAGTGTTTGACAGCAGGTATTAACTGTTATCGCGTATCAGTGTCAGGTGGTGAGCGAGGAGAAGCTGGCGCTGGTGACTCGCACTACGGAAGCGCTGAATCGCGCGGCAGACGCCGAGCGACAGCTGCAGGACTCGCGAGCACGATACGCTCAGCTGGCGCGAGACAGGGAGCGAGACGTGAGTTTGTTAGTCATCTTTGAGGTTTTGCACAGATTGCTCAACTTGGAAAGTGAAAATGTCACAATTGCGATCGGTAGCTTAGGCTCGTCCAACCAAAAGAAATTCAGAAAGGCGGTCAGAAAACTCAATAGCGCACAACATGTCACACATCTGGTCACCCAAACTATTTCAGGGTTAAAATGAGATGCTGTGTACCAAATTTTGATGAGATGGGGAGCTTTGGATGTATGCATACCGACGGACACACGCACTCCACACCAAACAAACGTCCTAGACCAGACTATGTGCCTGTCCTCCCGAATTATTTATTACGCAAGATACAGAATGGACCAAAAATCTTAATAAAACTTCATAATTTATCACTACATTATGAAATTATGTCGTATCTGCTTGTCGCCTTGGAAAGTGAATAGACAGAACTCGGGACATGTACAGGAGACGGAGTGGAAGCAGTTCCAAGCTGACCTCCTGATGACCGTCCGCGTCGCCAACGACTTCAAGACAGAGGCGCAGCGTGAGCTCGAGCGCCTCGTCTCCGACAACAAACTCGCTCGCGACAAGATACGAGCGTTAGAAGATCAAATACACAACATGAAAGGTAGGCCCTTAGATTAATTAATAATTCTTAGATTAGATTAACTATGCTAAAACTCACCTATTTAACTTTTACTGCTCTTATCCACACCCATAAGGTTCTCTATAAAAGAGCGCAATACTAGCATTAAGTCCCATCTTTTTGCGTGTTTATTTTATAATAAACGTGTCAATAAATGAATAAATACAAATACAAACTTTTTGCACATAAGTAATACGATAAGTATAATCCATAAAAAAAAAAGTTTGCTTCGGGGTCACTTTTTGTCGCATTTTTTTAATAAATCTATATGCTGTGAATGGTTCAGATAGTACACACAATGGACTTGTATTACATATCACTTTTTATCGTTAATCATAATTAAAAATAGTGAATTATGTTTGTATTACATAGTTAGGAATTAATGATGCACTGGTTAAAAGCACCGGGCACAATATATGATTTTTTGTGTGAAACAAAATGAATATAGTTGGAATATGGGTATAATTTGAAACTTTTTGTATTCATATTTTGCATGTAGCAACAGCCACAGGGTTGGTGCTCCCAGGTTCTATTATTACATAGGAATGTAGGTGTAGATGTAACTGCTTGTAGTGATCGTGCTGCATTCTAACTTATGTGCAACTACGAGCCAGTAATACAATCACCTATAAACAGAGTCGGCTCTAGGTGTGCTAATCCTGAGTTTTACGCCAAGGACTTTTCACCTAGGTTGAGTTTGAAATGCTTTCCCTAACACAGGATTTGCACAGTCGACCAAATTTACAGAGCTCTTTGCCATACTTTGGTCACATAGCGGCGAGTCAGTCTAAGCAAACTATCCTATTGCCGGTCCTGTCTATAAATTATAGGTTCATATCACATAAATTTAGTTGCACGGTGAGAGTGTAAATATGTGCTAATTTAGTTTTTCACGTATAGGTGTTGACAGGTCACATTCAGAAGAAAGCATCTACTCAAATTATTCGGATGACGCTAAAACTGTTTTCGAATCCAAAAAATATTTGGGTTCTATGGAGGACCTTTACCCACTAACCGTGTTCAACGACATCCGTAAGAGGTACTTGACGAGAGTACAGAGTGTATCAGAAATAGGCTCATCTGACGTGGATGATCTGCCCGTTAAGGCTTTTGAAAGAATGAACAGCTTACCGGAACCAAAAAGGAAGTTCAAAGACCTTGTTCCTAAACTAGACATCAGAGATGTAACTACGACGGAATCTAACGACGATGACTCCCAAAAGGATAATGCGTCAGAAACAGTAGAGGATATAAGATTTACTCTGTCTGAAGGTGCAAAAGTTATGCCTTGGAGGAAGACCGGTAATGCAAAAGTTCTGCACAAGCAAGATAATTTTGATATTGTTGAAAGTAAACTTAAAAGACAGAATCGAGTGGACGATGAAACTTTGGACTGCAATGTAGAGTTGAAATCATCAGATTGTGTAGACAGTGATTTGATACTTCTGGATAAAGTTAAATACAGATCATTTCCAGACACTGAAAATTTGGAAGAAAGGAATAAGACAATATTTAGTAGAAACTCTTCTGATTTTTACAATGGAAGACCAAAATGTTACAGTGATGAAAACATTCATAACGGAGAGTTTAGTGAAGCCTTAAAAGAAGCAAATAGTGTGGATTTCTTAACTGCACCCAGTTTACTTGATATTCCATTTGACAACTCATCATCCCTCAGCTATAGTTTTTTGGATACAGATGGACCAGAAAGTGTTTTCAATTCTCCAGTTAACGAAAACATTACATTTAAACAATCTTTGGAAGATTCCGAAGTGGTCCCAATTGTCACAAATAAACAAGAAAGAAAAGTCTCCGCTGAAACTTTACCTTATCATCTCATTAGATTTTTTACACTTTCTGGAGATTTATTACGAACTGATGGGATCAACAAGCATCCGAGTGATGATATCAAAGTGCCTGTATTCAAAGCAGAAAATATTCTACCTATTCCGTATCCCAATTATGAGAAAGATAGTATTAAAACGGAGCTTTTTGCCCTTCCACAAGATGAGAAAGTTACTCCAACCATATCTGTATCTACTGTAGAAACAGACTTGAGACAAGTAAACGAAGAGTTGAAACACAACTTTAAAGCGGCAATCGATAGAATCACTAGTGCGAATAAACCTAAGTCAAAGCCTCCAGCTCCACTACCCAAGCCGTACACTGTTCGTGATATTGATAGAGCTCTTAAAACAGTAGAAAGTTCAGATTCCTTGGAGAAAAATGAATTTTTAAATACTATTTTCGATAATGATACTCCAGGCGATTTGGAGAAAAGTAATAGAAGAGAGTCCAAATCGACAAGTAAATTAGAAATGCCTAACAAGGCTCATCATATGCAGAATATAAACATCACATCTTCGACTGATATATCAGAAGTTGAAAAGATAGGAAAAGATGATGATCTTTTAGATGAAAAATTGGGCGCAATACCAAACAATTTACTAGGAGAAAATGATGATGCTTTTACAAAGTCTAAAAAACGAACAACTGTTGTTACTTTTGAGGATATTTCAAAAGAAGAAATACCAATGGCAAGAAAAGGTTTATTTCAGAAAAAATCAGACTCTCAACAGTTCATCAGAAGACCAGTTCCCCTACCTAGAAAATCTTCCTTGGATAACTTATTGGAAATCGGTAAAAGACCTGAAGTTCCAGCTAGAAGGTCACTTCACATTGAACTGAATCAAGAGAACGATAAGGCATCAGATATAGCAATGCTAAGTCCAGATAGTAAAATACTCAAAAATGGTAGCTGGATGGTAGATAACCAATACTACCAACCTATGGAGAATGTGCCGTTTGTTATTAACGATTATGTAAAAAAAAAATTACCAGAAACTGCACTCTCTTCGACATTTATTGCACCCAAAAAAACTGTGATTGATATTAATAATAAAGAAAATGTAGCTTTCCGAGAGAGAATCATAACAGAACCAAATCCTTGGAATGAAGAGAATGAATATGAAGAAATTGAAACCCCTATAAACTTAGAAGTTGTCAACAAAAGTATTGCAGATGATGATAAAATCTCAATATCTAAGAATATTGAAGCTGCAACAAAGTCAGAGAAAGCCATAGACACTGAAGATGAATGGGAAGTCATAAAGAGGGAAGATATGTTGAAAATACCTCGAAGAGCAAAGAAACCTAGGAGAGAAGGCGAGAAAATAAAGCCTTCTAGAAAGTCACTGTCAGTGAAAGTGACCACTCCGACCGATAACAGTACTTTTGTTATTATTGAACCTTTACAAACGCCATCAGTGCAAACATCTAAAGCTAGCATCAATTTCGAGGAAAACAAAAAGGAATCTAATATGAACCATAACAATCCAAAACTTCCATTTCAACGGATTACAAATACAACTTTTCACAATGATCCTAATATCAACCAAGCTGAGAATAAGTCAATGATCACACCAATTAAAAATGAAAACAATGATCCAAAAGACGAAAAAGTTCCTGAAAATGTTGAGATTGTAAGAAGATCTGTTATATCATTGGCACGAACTCCCAGTGCTACCAATGAAGAAAAGCGAAAATCCTTTAATGAAAACTTTGGTGGGATTGTTGAATCTTGGGAGAGAATGTCTCCTGGATCACCTCCCCCACCGGGTTTAACATCCAGAGAGCCGTCAAGTTCTTCCGATTTAACTGTGCATTACGGCTTAGACTCAAAAAGAAAAATGTCACTGCCTGTTCAGACTACTTCGACTGACTTACCGAACAGAAAAGTTCCCTCACCTCTACCGAGACCATTCAGCCCAGAAAAAAAATCTGCATATGAAACCGGGTCCCTTCCGAGACCCAATAAGACGTATCACTGGAACACTTTGGAGCACAAGCGAATATCCTACCCGATTCGATCGTTGAATGATCCCCTGGCCGTGACAAACAAGAGTAAGTGCTGCAGGAAAAAATGTGGAAGTGTCGTCTATCCCATGTGCTGACAGAATTGTTTTAACTTTTACGTGTGTGTGTGGAGGTTGGATGGTTGTCTCTGTGGATGTGTGAGTATACTGTGTGATGGTGACGGTTTGCATTTTCTTTAATGCTTAGATGTTGTGAAGTCTTTTAAACACATTCCATTTTTGTATTGAACATGTTTTCGTTTACTTTTTGCGTTGTTGTGGTTAGATAGAAAATTAATTCATTTTTCCATAAAAAATCTGGTCGTCATTTGTTATTCATGGAAAAGTCCATTATATATAAATTAAAAAAAAAAATATGTGATGTTAAAAATTTACAATAGGAATGAACAAAACATTCTAACTAGATCTGAGATTCCTTACACAAAAACCGTTATTGCTTACTCACTTTTCATTGTCTACTTTGTCACGTAAATCCTGAATTGTGTATAGCATAGAGGTAAATTTGTTAAGATTTATTTGTGGACAATCCGACTGGTTTCTTTTCATTGTGTTATACTTATATCTTTGGAGTTAAAATCGTTTGGTTTGCTCAATGCAACTTATGGTGATGGTGTAACATTTAAGTAGGAATAACCAAACCCTGTATAGATCATCTAATCTTAATATGGACGGCCCTCCACTTGCTTACGTTCACATGCAATGTAGGTGGATAGACGCAGTACACATTATTCCCGTACGACCTTATCTGTTGGTCAACTTGAGCATAAATGATTCAAACTCGTGCATAAACAGAGGGAATACATATACGAAACCTGCGCTCCCAGTCATACAATGGCAGTAAGCTGAACTGATTGCACGATTGGTTGACCGCTTAGTGTGCAGGACGAGTCCAAGTTCACAGTAAAATCGCCGAAGCACATAAGTAAAGCGTTTCCTCTCACACATTGAAACAATCACGATTAGTGGAGCGGTATCCGCGTTAAGGTTAGACAATCTCTACGTTCATTTCATGTCAAACGTGGTGCTCAACTTTGTCTCAATCGCTACTGGAATGTGAAGTGGCACTCGGTGTACTGACATATGGGTTGAGAGTGGTCGGGAATGCTTACGATGTGACTGTCAGTGCCGACGCGCGAGGAGCCGCCACCGCCGCCGCCGCTGCTGACGAGCGCCTCTCTGCAGGACATCATGGCCACCGCGACCTCCCATCGCAGGAACAAAGGTCACTCATACACTCCTACATCTAACTACTTACATTTTAACAATCGACCATTGGGATCACTGCCCATACCACCGATTCAATTTTAGCCATTTTTCATGACGATTCATACATAATGCTTGCTTGCTGTTTGTGCTTGTTATGTGTGAATAAGTGTTCGCTCGTTCTTACTCACTGAACTGAGGATTTTTTTGCATCAAATCTACAAATGATTCCCCGTGGGGCTACACATAGTTTTCTTTTTGCACCAAAATAAAGGTAACTAAAGATTCTTCAAAAGCGGTGTCGTTCTTTATCTACGTAATATCAATGCAACTCGCAGGTAGTATACTTAAAGTAATGTGGTGATTTTTTAAACATGTATGTCTTTGCAGTGGCTCGTTCTGTTGACTACACTCGCCAACTTTAAAAATATGAGAAAAAAATCCATACAGGTTAGGCCTATCCTCCAAATGTATGTTTTGAAATTTTTGTTTTGTATGTTTTTTGTTTATCGATTTTCAAAAAAATTGTGGACAGACAGTTCCTCAGTTCGGGCTACAGACCGACCTCCTGCAAAGACGTGCTTGTTTACAAAATCACCCAGTATAAATGCGTATGGTGTTATGCAAACATCGAGCAGGTATCAGAAAAAGGTTAATCCTATCCTGACATAGTTTTGTTGGCCGTAGGTGTGAGTCGGCAGGACTCGCGTCTGTCCGTCAAATCCCTGATCGAGAGCATCGAGAATGCGGCGAAAGTGGCGAAGCAGCAGCACGCGGCCGCCGTCACCGCTGGCGCTACCTCCCCTTGCACCACGCCATCACCTGATTGGCCACAGGTAGTTAGTGCTGTTTTGTTTTACTTAGACAACATCAATTAGGGCAGTGTGTAAGGGGTCGTGTATGGAATCGTGTATGGATAGTTTTTTTTTTCATTTTGTAACATTTTCTATTGCAGGTAATTTATCACAAACTATAAGTAGTACACAAACTCTTCTTATAGAATTACAAAGCTCAAACCTCAACTAAATGAACCCACTACACATTTTGACGTCTCGCTTTATGTTGAGTTCATACGTGAAAATTTTTAGGATTAGAATAATATGAATTTATTATTATTATTTATATTCTAGCTTTTACCCGCGGATCCACCCGCAGTATATCAGCCTTCGCCGCCACCCCCCGCCCCCTGCTCACCCCATTGCCCTACTCCTACCCTACCCTACTACTAATTCTACCCCTACCTCTACCCTACCCCTATCCTACCCCTACCCTAACTACCATATCCTACCCCTTGGTAGGCCCTACCCCTGCCCTTCTCCTACCCTACCCCTTACACTTCTTCTAAGTCAGCCATTCCTCTACCTCTACCCCTTCCCCTACCCCTACCCATCCGTGGAAAACCTTGGCACGTTGAACTCTTTTGAACCGCCATACAAATTTACATTTATTTTGATTTTTTTTATTGAGAACGCGACATATGGCGCCGAGCCACCCAGAAGGTGACTAACGACGCCCATGGATATTCGGTTTTAGCGGGGGTTGCGAATGCCATGCCGGCCTGACAGGTGCATATTCACGCCCCTCTTGAAGGACTTGAGACTATACATGGAGGGAAAAATTATTTATATCCCCTATTTAACCCCGTTAGGGAATGAATTTAAAAAAATTGCTTATACAGCTAAATTTTATTTATAAACAATTCTGAACACCAATTTCCATATTTCAACTTTTAAAATGATAAACTTGCATACAAACTTTCATCCCCGATTTAACCCCCCTAAGGAATACATTTTCAAGAATCCTTTCTTAGTGCTCACCTAAGTCACAAAAGGAGCTCCTGCGCAAAATTTCATTATTACAGGCCCAGTGGTTTAGGCTGTGCGTTGTCTGTCAGTGAATGACTTTTACATTAACTGACAAGAAATAAGATTTTATTGCATTGACATTACACAAATCTTCAAAATGACCCAAACGATAGTTCCTACAATAATTTCTTCTCTACTGCAGTCGAACGTGAGTGTGTCATCATCGTCGAGTTCCAGCATAAAGAACGGTCTAGAGCTGGCTCCGTCGCCGGCGCCGACCAACGGACTCCCTTCCCCCGCCGCCACATACAGCGCGACGGGCAAGCCTCCCGCACCCAGCAGGCCACACGCCAGGACGATGATGCTCAATTCTGGTGAGTGCTCGTATTCAACATGTTGTATGTTTGGCATGCGTGTACAGCTCGTCTACTTATGTGTGTGGGTTATGAAGAGAATTTAAAGAAGACAATTTCACCGTGTAACTCGACTGACATAGACCCAGGCGAATTATTACACCAGAGATGTAAAGAAGACAATTTAAGCATCTATGTAACCCAACTGACATAGACCCAGACAAATTATTACTCCAGAGATGCAAAGAAGACAATTCGAGCATCTATGTAACTCAACTGACATAGACCCAGGCGCATTATTATTCTAGTGATGTAAACAAGGCAATTCGAGCATCTATGTAACTCAAATGGCATAGACCCAGGGGAATTATTCCCCTGGAGGTATAAAGAAGGCAAGTTTAGAATCTATGCAACTCAACCGACATAGACCCAGGCAAATTATTACTCCAGAGATGCAAAGAATTCAATTCGAGCATCTATTTAACTCAACTAACATAGACCCAGGCGCATTATTATTCTAGTGATGTAAAGAAGACAATTCAACCATCTATGTAACTCAACTGACATAGACCCAGGCGCATTTTTCCTCTGGAGATGTATTACTGCGACCCGCTCCTTCAAATTCTCTTTGATATTCTATCCCTCCTGCTACGCTCGTACCCATTACGTCTTTCTTCATACCTCACACGCATCACATCTTTAGTAGATAAGCTATGCCTATTGATGATTTCTTCAGTTTGTGTTGCATCGTGTACGGAGCGAACAGCCGGAATTTGCAGGTTGATGTAGCTTCTGTCTCTGTTACAATTTTTTTAATTTTCAACTATGCTTTTGTTTCAATGTATTTACACTTTTTCTTTTTAGTAGGTGTAGGTTATTTGCAGAATTCATGCACTTGGAAATTTAATTTGAAAAATGTGCAGGAAAACCTGCGGAATCCCTGTGCGCTCCTACACCTTTCACGCCACGTGATGTAGACATCCGTGTTTCCATAAAAAAAATATAAATACACACATCAAACAATATTAAAGAAATATAGAAGTAGGTGAGGGAGAGGAACCCGCGTCGGCCGAGTGACGCGCTCGCCAGTCATTACTAACACGCATGCTAATAAAACCGTGACAATGTGTTTATTGCAGCATGGCAGCATCGTATACCATAGACAACGCCCGCTTATACTTCCTAAAACTACTCGTATTTATATTTATGTTACATGCCTAACAAATAAATTATTTGTGGTAACTCCGCATATCTTTCATTTTCCCCCGATTTTAGTAAGATAATTGTAGAAAAGTTACTCATTTCACCAACACGCTTTTGTACAACGAATTAGTCGTGAAATGTTAGAACAAGACCACGCAATCTGGTCTCTTTTAACCTCCTTAAAGTATATCAATGTGAGTGTTCGTTACTATACAGTGTTTTCATCGAGTTGAAAGCTTTACATGTTAGTAAAAAACTGAAAAAAAATGTGTCTTTATTGCTGAGCGCCGCAATTTTTTTTTTAAATTTATCACAGCTCTATTAGTCATCGGTGAGCACAATACTAAAATAACGCTTTCTCTCGATTATTCCACTGTACCTACAGTAAAACAAGAAAGAGTAGTAATAAATTAGTATTATTAAATCACTTCCTGGCAACACCAATACAATGCACTAAGCTCTCTATTCTATGTGCAGTCGACCGTCGGTTCGCCCAGAGGCTGGGCTGCATAGTCATTTTTGAGCTGCACATAGCATAGATGCTTGTACCAGACCTCACATAGTCCAATTAATGAAAACAATTAACCTACCTACCTGGCAACGCCTACTTAACTTTCGGTAGCATTCACGTTGGGTTAGTATATGAAATTTCAAGATCGCGGCGGGTTTGGGGAATGCAAAGTTAAGTGTGTCAGTCTGTAATATGTGTTGCTATATGAACAATGGTACCGACTTCATTTATTTTCTATTCTTTCACGTCGCACTGTAGTTATGTCTTATCGGCACATGTCTAAATGTTAGATTGTATCTTTAGACTGAACTAGATTTGATTGTAACTAACATTTACAAGTCCATAGATTTCCGTGTGTTACTAATAATAAATTTGTGAATGTGGGGTATACATCTCATTTTAATATCGACATCTCTTTTCAAATAGGATGAAGTAGCAATTTCATGGGGGCGTCAAGCGTCAAGATCAGTCATGTGGTTGGTCATGTGACTTCTAGCGTCGCGTATCAAAGTTCAACTCAGTCGAACTTTTTCGCTCGGCAGTCGTTGATGCTGTATTTATAAACAAACATTTTTTTGGAATTTTTTATTAATAATTTTTCTTTGGAAATTTAGTGCCCATTTTAATATCTAATCAATTTCAACAGGTAAGAGGAAAAAACTTTGGAAAGGACTCGTGACCTAGAAAAATAGGTAGTTAATTTTCCCGTGTTTTCATTTTAATTTCAAATATCGCTTGCCGCTCACGCCTTAAACGAGCGTCGAGCACAAGGAAACGTCAAGCGTTAAATTAGCTCTTAACGCTCCCCTCTCGCAGCGTTGAGCTCAACACTTGACGCTTGACTCCCTTATGAAAATTCACCTTAATAGTCACTGAAATGGCGCCACTGTGAATCGACACCACTCATTTTTAATCTGTGCGCCGTAGTTGCATGTAATATTTCTTGTCTATGGTGCATAAATAATTACGACCCGAGGTGAAGGTTGCTATAGATCGTTAACTTTTTTTCATCGTTTGTTTTATTTTACGTCTAAAACTTTGGAATAGTGCAAAATACAATAGGGCAGTACTGACAGTCATGTGATTCAGTTGCTCCCAAGTTTTTTTAATTGTTGTGTTGGTGATTATTACCATCAAATCGTAAAAAAATTCAAACCAGCAGAAGAAAAGGCAGAGGTAAAATAAATGTGAAGGAATGGAAGTGGTGCAACGGTGACACGAAAAAAATATCATTATATAATTTCTGTTCCGAATAAAGTGTGAGTTTTATATCTTGCATAATTTTTTTATTATTTTGGATTAAATAATTACCTCACATTCATTATATTGGGGAAAAAGATTTCTACTCCACTCTGAACTTTCCACGTGTAATTAATTACCTTTCAAGTAATTTTTTTAAATTAAAAAAAGCTTGAAATCTGGTTAATTAATTTTCTTGTAATTGTTGGTAGTAATAATTGTAGTTGGGGGACACGTTCGTGTTTGTGTGGGTGTCGGTGTGTGTGTGTAAGCTTGCTAAGTGTTGCTTGCGGCGGTAGAGGGCGGCGGCGGCGGCGGCGGGTGCGGGGGAGGGGCGGCGACGGGCGCGGCGCCGGCCACCAACATGCCGGACGAGCAGCGGCAGGCGCTGGCGAGCGCAATGCAGCAGAAAGCCATCGAGTCCTTCGTGAGGAGGAACAGCTATGGAGATATCTGTAAGTATACGTTTGTATTCGTAATTTATTCATTTACTGTCTTTTTGCCGGTGGTAAATCACCACTCCCCGCCCCCCGCCCGACACGCCCACTCCCCGCTCGACACGTGCGTTGTGCGTTGAATCTCTTTTCAGTATTTTCTTTTGCCCGCTGATTCGCCAGTGGTAAATATTTTCAAAATAATTCTCACCTATGTTACGTAAGGAGCTCCTACGCAAAATTTCATGCTTATAGACTAGTGGTTCCCAATTACTTTTTCCAAGTACCCATTAAAACATTTCAGAGACCCACGTACCCCCTATGCAAACTACAAATTAACCAAATTTTTTTATGTAGTCTTCTAAAAATAAACCCCATAAAAATTTATATAATAAATAAGATTAATTACACCAGTCATGGAATTTTTTTTTCTACAAAGTCTAAAAAATTTTGATGTGTTTGGGAACCGTTGTTCTAGACCCACAGGTTTAGTCTGTGTGTTGTCTGTCAGTGAATGAATGAGTGTTTCTTATAATTTTATTAAGATGATTTAAAAGCGTCCTGGACGATGCAGCTTTGCACCACAAAATCTTCTTTTTAGAATGTAACAACTCCTTTTAATTTCGTTTGGCTTTAACCATTTTCATATTACACGAGTCTTACCCTGGATGTGTGTAGTAGTAGTTGTGGTTGTTCGTCTTTGCAGATGTATTCCGCTGTTCGATCTTAACGAAATTTTGCTCGCAGCTTCTCCGAGTGACACTTAGACAGAATCAGGGACCGCAAATCGCATAAATTGTGGTTTAACCCCTCATCTGCCTTCTACTTAGATTGCAAAAGTGACTTGGCTCTTTTTATTTTCGGCCGGCGCGCGAATAATACACTTATAAATATATACACTTTTCTGCTTGGCAGAACGCGGACTTACTGCCGAAAGCAATCTCTTACTGTCAACCTTTATACACTACGACACATTCGTATTATTAGCATGTATAGTTTCCTCGCGGTGTTTTTCTTCACCGAATTTTATTCCTGCATTGTAATTTTACATAAAAAATTTAGTTGAAATTTTGAAATGTGGAAAAATTGTGCGCATACCAGGTATCGAACCCATGACCTCTCGAGTAATACGTCAATATTTAATTTTGTACCAATGCTGATTTATTGCCGGAAGCAATCTCTTGCTGCCAACCTTTATACACCATGACACATTCGTATTGTTAGTGTATGTTCTATGTTTCTTCGCGGTGTTTTTCTTCACCAAATTTTATATTTTTCCTTCAATGCACCCTGCATTGTAATATTGTATAAAAAATTTATCTGAGCTTTTAAAATCACGAATAATTATGCACATACCAGGTATCGAGGTACCACCTCTCGTGTAAGAGGTTGATATTTAATTTTGTACAAATGTTCACAAGTATATTTTCAAACCTTTACAGTGGAGAGAGACAAAATTCCGAAGTCCCTTTTACTCTATGATTGGCGTCAATATGACAGAAAGACATCCCAAATTTGTCTCCATTTCCGGTGTAAAGCTTTCAGACGATGGGACTGTACATATAAACATATCATTACGGCTTTTCCCCGGAGGGGTAGGCAGAAACAGTTGTACACTTCTCAGGTATATCAGTATTAGAGAGTAGCATCAGTATTAGACAGCAGTAGTAGAGTAGTAAAAACGCTTGACTTTTTTTCCCAATTTTTCTAACCTATAATTGATTTTTCTCCCATAAAAGTCGTATACCAAATAAGTAAAACAAAATTCAAATTCAAAAAACATATGGACGTGGGACTTGATTCCATTTCAGCAAAAAATAAAAATAAAAATCATGATCATCTGCATCAGATTTTACCCTGTGTTTGTTTGTTGTTGTGATTTTGTTCCATAGACATGTTTATACTCTTTGGAAAGGTAATTTCATCAGCTTTCGATCTGTCTTTGTTTCTCCTATAGGAAACGTTAATTGAGAGAGCTATAATCCAAATGTTCCCAAAATATATAATACATGAAATATATGGGAGTTGACAAGTTAACTTTTCCATACATGTTGAGAGTAGGTTTTAAAAATTGAAAAAATGTTACAACAAAATTTGTTCAGTTTCATTTGCAGAATCACCCCCTTTCGGGTAGTAGCGCCTACAGATTTACTTAACCCCGTGTATATGAAGAGATATAGTAGTGCCACAGCATAAGAAAAGGACAGTATAGAAGATCCTTTGATGTGCGGGGAAATGCCGCCACCGTCTAGACTTGCCGGCGCGACGGCGCGGCGAGTGTTGCTTGT